>RJWT010036117.1:0-13335 GCA_004365215.1 Cuniculus paca | reverse complement strand
GCTGGATTCTCTAGGTCTTTAGTGTTGTGGACAGATTTCTTGCACTTTCTTGTATTTAACTCTGAGTGACCATCATAAAATAATATTATAAATTCTGTGTCCTGTATGTAATTTTTCTCCCTGAAACCCCTGACTACAACAATGATTATAATGCAGAACGAATAATTTTACAGTGAATAATTTTACACTGGTTGACATCACTCTAATCAGGGGACCAAAGTGAACATCGTCATTAATAGGACAAATCCAAATGTGTGCCACTGTATAGGACCCAGTGAGAACACAGCATCATGATGCTGAAGTCCCCCCAAAGACGCCTAACCTGTATGTTGTTACATGGAAACATCCAGCAAAGCCGGCTCAAAGGA
Source organism: Cuniculus paca (assembly GCA_004365215.1). Classification (NCBI taxonomy): domain Eukaryota; kingdom Metazoa; phylum Chordata; class Mammalia; order Rodentia; family Cuniculidae; genus Cuniculus; species Cuniculus paca. The sequence goes on along the minus strand of RJWT010036117.1, from coordinate 12,967 downwards.
CATTCTACAAAACAGCAGGCCTGTCATCTTCAGACATGTCATGAGAGTTAAGGGAAGACTGAGGAACTGTCCCAGACTCTCATAAAAAGTTTAATGTCATTTTATTCGGATTTCATAAATCAGAGAACTGAAAAACCATTCACCTAAATCACCTCAATTTTATAGATGAGGAAACCCAGGTGCCAAGATCTTACACGAAATCCTTGGTGCACACAGCGAGTCAGTGATGGCCAGGGGTGGCGAGCTCTTTCCTGTGGCCAGGACTAAGTGGAGAGTAGCCACTGGGGGCAGCAGGCACCCGAAGAGGAAGACTCGTGAAGGCTGCTCACTGGGACCTGGAAGGCAGGAAGAGGAGGCTCGCTCCCTCACGAGATTCTGATAGACGATCTTTCAAATTGATACAGAACTCTCCAATTGCTTTTGTGAAAGTCTGCTAACTTCACTCTGCAAGTTAGCACCTGACTTTTAAAACCTAAAACAAACTCAAAACAAAACATTGTTTAGAAATTCAGGCAATACCGAAAAATGTAAAGGAAAAAGTTTAAAAAAGAATCCTAGCTCTATCCCCTTTGCCTTAGTCCATTTTCTATTGCCATAATAAAATACTTGAGGCAAAGTAATTAATACATTTTAAAAATGACTTAGCTCATATTTTGGAAGCCAAACATTCAAGATTGGGCGGCCCCATCTGTTCAGCTTCTGGTGAGGACCTCCGGTGTGTGTGACAACATGCCAGAGAAGCAGAAAGGAAATAGTGTCACCCAAAAGGAGCCGATGACAGGGGTGGCCTCATTTCATAACAACCCACCCTCCAGAGGTCTTTTGAGTACTACATTAAGCTACACATGACTTCCCATAGATGTCACAATTACACACGCCAGCAGATGCAGATCTATGTGGGACCGACCCCTGCTGGAGGGTCTGGCAGAGTTCGGTGGTGGCTGGCCTTTTTCTTGGCCAGTGCTCCTGCCCTTCCAATTGTTAAACATTTTAGATTTTACCTCTCTGCATTCTCATTTTCACTGTGTATCATTATCATGTTTAATGGCTGCAGATGATTCTTTATATTAATATGCCATATTTTATTTAACTAATCCCCCATTGATAGGTATTTAGGTTGTTTCTCTTATGTAGTAAAATAATGCTGAGATATCATTATATTTTTATACACATATCTCTGTATGCTTGGTCATATACTGAATTTCCTTGATGAACAAACATTGTACCCAAAGACAATATAGAACACATTTAGAGTTAACTCTAAGCAAGCTGTGACAGTGGTACCTCCGTTCACGAACTTAATTTGTTCCATGATTTTGGAAAAGATGTCCACGTTTGTTTTTGTGTGGGAAAAGTGGCCATGGCTATGTGTCACCAGAAGCAGAGTTTGCAAACAAAAAATTTTGCCAAATGCTTCTGTTTGTGAACCACATTGTTTGCAACCAAAAGCATTCATGACCTGAGTTATCAGTATATTCTAGAGTTATACAACCCATCTTAAATTATTTAAACTAGAGGAGACATAAAGGCTAGTTCTACTCCTAATTCAATCAAGAAGCTTTTCCAAATCATCATCTAGACAGAGAATGCTGAACCTTCCAGGGACTGATAGGGAGCCCTTCCTCCGAATGGCCTGCCCCATTTTTGGATATATTTACGGGAGACCAACCCTGTATAACTCTCACACTGCAGGTCTAGGTTTGTTTTGTGCTGATTGTCTCTCTTTTTCTTTCTGTCTTTTGTGAGATCGGGTTTCACTATGCAGTTCAGACTGGCCTTGAACTCATTTTGTAGCCCAGGCTGGCCGCCAACTCGAAGTGATCCTCCTGCCTCAGCCTCCTGAGTGCTGGGATTACAGGATTACAGGCATGTGCTGCCACATCCAACCATTGTGCTGATTCTCTAAGCATATTTAATTTCCCTTTCATTCATAGTTCCCTTAGTCATAATTTCCCCCCTGAAGCTTGTATTTTATACCCCAAGTATCTCTGATTCTTTATATCATTTTGTAATAAGAATAAAACATAATAATAATAACTATCACTGAGTTTTTCCTCTGCCCCAAAATTTGCATGCTTTAGAATATTGAGTTCTGTCTTCTAAGCGAATTGCTGTTGTCTTGGGTTCATATGTTAGCACATCCAAGCATGGAGAAGCTAAGTTCCTGCCTGAAGTCACAGAGTTAGTAAGTGATAGATGCGGGAACCACACTCAGGCTGCCTGGCTGAGTCATCATCTCCCAAGAGCTGAGGCAGGATCCCCAGGGGTCTGTGAAGAGCAGCTCCCACAGCCAAAGTAAGTGCCTGAGGTCACTGGTGTGAGCCTGACAGCGGTATTCACAGCAGCTGGGGACTGGCTATGGGCAACAGTTACGACTACTTCTGCCCCTGCTTATAGGTAGAAAATCCCAAGGACTGTGATTGGCCCAGCTTTGGGTCCCATGCCCACATCAATCTGGGGGAAAGTAAAGTTACACAGATTCCTGGGCCCCAATACAGCAGAATTCCTTAATAATGGTGCCTGGAAACTGGATTTTCACAAAATGTCCTTAGATGATTCTGAGACTAACAAGCTCTGACCTCTTTCTTTGCCTACTGATGCACAGTCGGATAACCTGGGTACATTTTTGAAAATATAAAATGTCACCAGAGATTCTTATTAAAGTCTCAATGATATCCTCAGTTACAAACTTGGTCCTTGAACTTGATTCTGGACTTGAGACCCATGGCTCAAAGGCTACAATCCTTGCCCCATCCCTGTCCCGACAGTAAATGTATAATTTTCTATGTGCCTGTGCATATTCGTCTGGGAAGAGAAAACGAATGCTCATGAGTGCCTCAAAGAGTATCAGCCAGAAGACAAGCGTGACAGCGCAAGACAAATTGATGGATTCAGTTACTCGGCCAGCTTATACAGCTTATCCTATACTTACTCTGCCTGTTTTCTTTGCTTTTTCATAGGAATCATGTGAATATTTGGCTAAAAAACGCAGTGCTATGGCTACTAGGATTCCTTGGTTTACTAATTTGGTAACTCCATACACAAATTTCAAAAATATTTTGCACATGACTTTAACTTTATAACCCATCACAGGCTCCTCATAGAACCACCCTACTATTGTTCGTAAGTCATCTGCTTAATATTCAGGCCTAGCATTGCTTCGGTAATTGATGTAGAGCTTAAGACTCTTGTTTATTTTGTTCTCAGGAGCAGAGGGTTGAGTTAATCATTTTCTTGAGCTGCTGGTACACTTTATCATCAGCTCCTGCAGAGTGCCAACTCATTGGTTCATTCTCATAGGCGTGCATACATTCGTGAGTTTCCACTTTCCCTCGTAGGCAACCAGTCTCATGTGTCTGATGTATGTTGCTATCAGCTGTGCTCTATTAAAAACATAATGGTATACATACGATCGCATGTGCGCGAATTCCTATAGATCCCTGCCTGCCTACCTGCCTTCTTCCACCCTCCCTCCATCCCTCCACTCCACCACCCCATGATCTGGGGATGGAACCCAATGCCTCACAGAAGCCAGGCACTGTGAGCTACCCCTCCAGTCCAGCTTCTTGTTGCCTGATTCTGCATTGTATTTAAAAAGCCATATTCATGTTGTCACGTGTACACCGAGTCGCTTCCTTTTTGTTTGTTTTTTGAGGCAGGCCTCAAACTTGCAGTGATCCTCCAACCTCAGCCTCCCAAGTGCTGGGATGACAGGCGTGCACTGCCACACTCGGCCTCATTCCGTCTTACTCAGCAGCGTATCCCCGGGGCACTTCCTCCTCTTGTGCCCTACATCCCCCATGGCTGGACATCTGTCCCCACAAGCCGGGCTGCTGTGAGCCTCTCCATGGACAGTCCCTCGGGAAGGCAGGCACATTAAAGGTCTGAGCGTCCACACACCCTTGGCCGGGGTCCCACATCCTCACAACCATTCAGTATTATCTATTTCTTAATTTTGGCAAACTAGATGGGTGCACAGGATATCAATGCTAGTTAATTTGCCTCTGCAGGGTTGCTGATAAGCTTGGACATCTCTTCACATGCCTGTTATTCACGAAGCCTCCAGCCCCTAGAAGTGCCTCTCAGGATCTTTTCATCCTTTGTTCATTTGAGAAGACTTTTTTTTCAATGCAGGGGATGAACCCAGGGTTTAGTGCATGCTAGCTAAGTGCTCTACCCCTGAGCTACACCCCCTGCCCCTGGACCTTTGGTCAATTTGCAGGCTCCTTGCATGTTTTAAATACCAACCTCCGCTCAGCTTACACGCTGCATGTGTCTTCTATCTGTCATCTCCCTAACAGCCGCGTCCTTCTTTGGATGAAACCCTCTCACTGGAATGAATTCAAATCCATTAAGCTCTTACCTCACGCTCTGCCCTTGTGCAGTTTTTTTGTTTTTCGTTTTCCGAAGTGCTTCCTCCAAGGGCCTCCCCCGAGACTGCAACCACATTCAGACTGAGTGTGACAACTACAAAACATTCACGACCTCTTTGTTGTGACTTCAAACCTTGACTTTAAGCACAGGCTCTGAACCCGAGCCACTGTCTACACAGATCCAAGCCTTTGTCGCCTGTTTTCCCCACCAAACCGCCAGGGGTCTATGGCACTGCTTCAACACAGAACGCTCACGCCTGCCTGCACCACTCTGGGGCACACTGTTGCCTCTTTCCGAAGTGTTCTTTGTCTCTGAACCACACCTGGCCATCTCTCAGAGTCCACTTTCTCAAACCCAAAGCCCCGAACTGTAATGAATGGAGCTGTTGTGATCCCTTCCTTTTCACTCTTTTATCTGTGTATTTAAAAACTCATTGCTGGAGTCTTATGCTCTGATGATTGTGTGCACACTCTGCTCTCTCCCTGGGAGAGTTGTCCATCTTCTATTTATTTTGCCCAAGGCTCCTGGGTCAATGCTCTTAGTAGGTACCTAATAAATACTCGTCTCTCCAAATTCGAGCTGCTGCCAAAGACTGATTACTTAAGCCTCCAAACCTTTTTAAAAATGCATTCTTTCCTCTGCATCTCCAAAACCACATCCGTGCCGGGGCTTAATCACTGCACACTCAGACTCTCACAGCCTTCTGGACCGCCTCTCTTCCTGTCTGCCTTGGCTCCAGCAAGAGCAGGGAACCGCCATAAAGTCCCTTCGGCTCAGGACCTCTGGCTTCTCTAATGCACCTGTATCTACCTCTGGGACTTGAGCTCTGTTTACAAGGCTCCCATTCTAACAAACGGCTTCCCAGTCTGCTTGCTTACCTTCATTTATGGTGGAGTTGCTACCTTCTCTGGCTCTCCTCTTGCCCTTTGCCCCAAGTGTGCTTGAAACTTGTCACCTCCCAGTTCACAAGTATTAGTCCTACCTTGTCCTGTTGGGACCATTCAGAAAACTCTTAATGTCTCTTTCTGTGAATGCATCTCCTAAAGTGCGGTGTTCAGAACCAAGCACGGTGCTACCTGGAGAGATGGGGATAAAGTTCGCTCCTCTCTCCCTGTGTGTGTCCTGGGGCTGCCGTAACAATTTATCACCAACTTGGTGGCTTACAAACAGAAATCTATCCTCTCATAGTTCTGGATAACAAAATTCCAGAATCAGCATCACTGGCTGCTACAGTTTCCACCTACAGTGGCCCCAAAGACCTAGGTGTTAGAGGTTTGGTCCAGGCTTGGTGCTGTGAACTGACGTGGACTCTTAAGAGGTGGGGCTCGGTAGTAGGTCTTAGTCACTGGGGCCGCACCTTGTAAGGGGACAGTAGGAGCCCCTTCCCTTCTCTCTTTGACCCTTGGTGGCCCTGTGGTGAGCAGCTTGCCCCATCTTGCCTGCCCTACTATGAAGCGCTACTGACCACAGGCCCAAAAGCAATGGTGCCATTGGATCATAGGCTGGAACCCCCAGAACAATGGGCCTTTCCTCTTAGGGGGTTGCAAAAATCATCGTGTCACCAGGGCTGTGCTCCCTCCAGACTCAAGCGGGTGATCTGTTCCTTGTCTCTTCCAGCTCTGGCGACACTGCCCCCTCTCGGTTGGTTGACTCACTCTGATCTCTGACAGCACCTTCAAATCCCTCTGCTCTGTCCTCATGTCACCTTCTCTTTCGTGTGCCATCTCCTGTGTCTTATGAGGATGCACGCGAATGTGTTTAGGACCCACCTGGATAACCCAGAACAATATTCCCATCTCATGATTCAGTTTTTTTGTTTTTTTGGGTTTTTTTTGGTACCAGGGATTGAACTCGCAACCTCACACTTGCAGCCAAGCACTTGTGCTGCTGAGTTAAATCCCCAGCCTCAAAATTCTTAATTTGATCCCATCTTCAACTCTCCACCCTGCATCTCTTCCCCCTAGGCACTGTTCCGCGGGAGAGAAAGAGCAGCACCTTTCCCTCACTCACCACAAGGGCCATATTTCACACCCCTGTGACAAGGACAGATTAGTGAGGGTTTAAACATAAGAAGTGTATTTAACCGAAATTTGCATCACATAAGAACTTCAGAAATGAAGACCCAAAGACCCAGGGCAAACTATCTAGTTTTATGCTTAGTTTCCATGAAGAAGAAACAGTTGTGTAGAAGTATGATTGCACAGAGAGGGCCTGACTTAACTGTGACAGACGAAGATAGGAGCCTGGCGAGGCCAGTCTGCAAAGATTCTTCTTTGGTCTCCTTGTAGAAGCAGGACACCTGTTGAGTGAGAGTTTTATAACCTACTTTCTAGGAAGGCAGTTCAGAGAATTCCTGTATGGCCAGCTCTGCTGTTTTCTCAGGTTCCAAGATACCATATTTTGGGATAATATGTTCTAAACCCAGACAATTTATAAATTCCAGGAATTAGAATCTGAACCTGGAAGATGAGGGCCACTTTTTAGTCTATTACACTCTCCTTGAAAGGCAACACTTTCCTAGCATCGTGTGGGCTTTTCCGGTGGCCCCATCGCGCTGCCCTTTTATACTAAGCGCACTGTGTTTTCAGGCCTATTTACTTTTCACTGGTGGTGTTGGTTGCTTTGCCCCACAACTATTGAACAGTACCCCAAATGAACGGTGGACTGTCTGCTTTAGACTACTGCTCCAGTTCTGTGGGTATAGTTTTAGATCTATCAATCAAATAGTTGAGATTCCTGCCAACTATTTAAATCTTTGAATTCAAATTTGGTAAGCACTTGGTTAGATTTATCAATGATCGCGATGTTTAGAAGGTGTGGCTGAAAGCAGAATCCTGTGGCATACCAACAGAAACCTCTCTCTTTTCTACCAAGCCTGTTTCCTTTCCATTTCATCCAACCCATCTCAGAGGATCCCTGCTGATTTATGTCTTGTATTGGATAGGTTCTCTTGTGCTACGTAAGAGTTCAGAGTAATGAATTCATATTTATCAAACTTTGCTTCCCATATTCCAAGCCTTATTTTAAATTCATTACTGTTGCGTTTACTCTGACTAACAAACCTAGTTGACTGTTTGACACCATAGGAAGATAGAATGTAAGACAGTGGGTCTCAAAATATAGGGTATGACAGAATCAAATAAAGTTGTCTCCTTTCTGCAGAGTTTGCAAGTGGGTTGGTCTGGGAGAGACTGGGAATTCCGATTTCTTGGTAAGTGCCCAAGTGACACTGGTGGCCTGGGAACCATGCTTTGAGACCCGCTACTGTATGTGCCTTCCATTACATCTTCATGTGAGCAAAGATGTCAAGACTTTCATTGTTTCCTCGAAGAATGTTTGATCACAACAGGTATTTAATATTTGCTAAAGAATAATGGAACACCTCTGGGTATCTTTGGTGTGTTATCCTCAATTAGATTAAAAAAAAAAGTCTACCTTCTTTTCTCAATTTTTCGTCTTCCAATTATACTAATGGCTTCTCAAATTAGTAGCCATGAGTAAGCACTAGCTGACTTTAATTAAACACAAAGACTAAAGCACAGCGTAGGCTATTATTCACCCAAATCACGTAGATTTAAAATCAAACCCCATCTGCACTTTCTGGACATCTCTGCTTCTTAGACCCATGCTAACCTGGGCACCCAGGGCACATCCTTCCTCCTGACTGATCCCTGACTCTGGGGCTGTCATCATTTACAGGAGGTGTGGCTTCCTCTAGGCAGAAATGTCATTCTTACTGTCACAGCTGGGTAACAGAAAGAAAACTTCGGCCATCCAGTGATGACTGAGGATGGCCCCGTTGCTAGGTGTAGATTTTCTCTCCTTAGCTTCTCCATCTTTCCTGGTTTCCCCAGGGTGGATGATCCCAGGCCCAGACAGACAGATCTCAACCTTGCTGATTTGATCTAAAAAGGATACATCTACCAATTTACTCTGGAAAATATTAAGCCCTTGATATTAATGTTCTCATCCTCCATCTGAATGCTCACTTCTGTTTCACCTTCTGCAAGATTTCCAATGACAGCAGAGATGTCTGTATGCAGAGTAAGGCACCGGAGAGCAACAGGGTCACAGGGACTGGCTCGCAGGTGGCTGAAATTCCTGGGCGTTTCTACATTCACATATTTTATCAAGGCAATAAGGCTGGCCTGTGTGATGGTCTCCCCTCCACTTCACGTTAAAACCTTATCACCAAAACAACTGTTGTATCTTTCTATCACTCTGGAAAAATCAATGGCACAAAGAATTCAAAGGAGGAAAGATTTATTTTGGCTCAAAATTTGTTTTAGTCCATCGTCACCAGGTTCCACTGCTTTCAGACCTGTGACAAGGCAGAAACGTCAAGGCAAAAAGTGGTGGCACAGCAAAGCTGTTCCCTTCATGCCAGGAAGCAGAGAGAGAGGAAACAGCCAGAGTAGAAAGGGTCAGGGACAAAATACAGCTTTCAAAGGATGGCCCCAGTGACCTACCTCATCCAATTAGGCCCCACCTCTCAGTAAACCCACTGAGCTAGGAACTCATCCATGGATGAATCTACTTGAAGAAGTCACATTCCTCCTGATTCATTCAGTTCCTCAAATTCCACCCGCTGGCAACCAGGCCTTCTATACAATGAGGTGTTGGGGAGACATTCTGGACCCCAGCTCTAACAGTAATGGTGTTAGGAGGTGGAACTCTGGGAGGTGATTAGGCCACAGGGCAGAGCCTTCGTGAATGAGACTAGCTTTTCTAGAAGAGACCCAAGAGAGAGAACCACCTTCAGCAGCCACAAGATGCCACCCATGAAAGAAAGGAGTTGCTCACCAGATACTGAATCTGCTAGGGGCGGGAGCCTGGACTTCCCAGACTCCAGAACTGTACGAATAGAATAAATACGGCACGGAGACTGTTTTGTGATAGCAGCCCAAACTGATCTAAGCTGACTTAGGGATGCATTTAGAGCTACCAGCTTTTCCAGAGGTTTGTATCAAAACATGTTACTTAGCTCTATTTCCATCAGAGCAACTAAATAAAACTTTGAAAGCTACTCCAACAATGCTCGGTGGTACCTTCATTTGCCTCGTGATCCTTGGCTTTACTTCATTGCGTTTCAGACCAAGGCCTGCGTGGACCTCAATTTAAGGAAACGCATTCTTCCCCCTCCCCCCGCGCCATGATTCGTGGTTCCAGGAGGGAACCCCGGCGTGGGGACGGCGCCCGCTAGCAGGCGCGCTGGGTCACTGAGTCGCGGAGGAGAGGACCCTGGCGAGCGTCCATGGGCGGCGTCCGAGGCGGTGCTGCGGATCTGGCTGCAGCCGAGCCCCTGCCTCTCTTTTCTTCATCTGTGTCTCTTTTGTCTCTGTCTCCCCCCTCCCGTCATTTCTTTTTCCTTCGTGCTTTCCTTCTTGCCTAGAAACACGTGTCTCTAAATTTTCACCCAAGGCCCTGTCCCCTGTCCTCTGTGTTACAGTGAGGTCCTGGAGTCAAGATCACTGGAATTCACTAAACTTCACTTTTTTATCTGTGGTGGACTGAGCGGAGGCGGGGATGTTTAAATTTCTACCCCTCCTAGCCTGCTCCTTCCCTCTTCTTTGAGATCGGGGTTCAGCATGCTTTCTGTCCGGGAATTTGGGGTCTCTGATGTCCCTGTCCTAGCTACAGAGCGGCTGGGGGGAAATACATGCCGGTTGTCGCGGGACCAGGGCTATGCTAGGCTCCAAAATGAGCCCATTTTCATTTTCCCGCCAACTCTGTCCCTCTTTATTTTACAGAGGACCACGTCAGGGACGGAGGAGGTGAGCTGACTTTGTGAAGTGGAGGAGCTAGAATCAGTCAAAGGTAGAGCAGTCACCATCATTCCCCATGAAGAAAGGTCTCTGTTCCCCTCAACCTCCAGCACACCAGTGCCGAGGACAGATTTTTTTTTTCTTTTTCTGTAGTGTGGATCAAACCTAGAGCCTTCACATTAAGCTACAACCCCAGCCCTTTTTATTTTTTCTTTTCAAACGATGTCTTGCTAAATTGCCCAACTGGCCTGAATTTGCAGTCCTCCTGCCTCAGCCACCCAAGGTGCTAGGATTACAGGCATATGCCTCATACTCAGCACTCAAGGACAAGTTTAAAGGAAAACAGCTCCCCAGCTAACAGGGCAGAAGAGTGGGCAAAGGGTGGTCCCAAAACCATTGCCCTGCACTTGAGGGTGCAAGACTGTATACAAAATGAGGGAACGCAGCATTTGCCTTCTCAGCATCAGTGTTACCAGTTTCCTCCAGTGTCAAGCTCCGGTGAGTAGTAGGTGTGGGAGCTACTTTCATTTACTAGAATGATCATAAAATGTACCACAGTGGGTTTTCAGGTAGCTTACTAACAGAAATTCATTTTCTTACACTTCTGGAGGCTGGAAGTCCAAGATCAAGGTACTGGCAGAGCTGCTTTCTCCTGAGGCATCTCTCTGTGCTTGCAGACATCTATCTTCTCACTATGTCCTCACATAGTCCTTCCTATGTGTATGCAAGATCTGTGATCATTTTTGTCCAGAAACATCAGTCAGACTTTATTAGGGCCCTCCTGAAAGACTCCATTTAGATGTATGAACCTCTTTTAAGATCTCATCTCCAAATACATTTATGAGGCAGTAGCTTGGGGCTCAGCCAGCTGGCTGGACAAGTGGGTGTAACCTGTCAGTTGTCAATCACAGAGAATCAGGACACATGCACGAACGAACTCAGGCCTTGGCACCTGGGACCAGAGAATGCTATCTTCAATTCCTCTGGCACAAGACCAAGCAGGTGCTTGATAGAAGGGCCTAGATCTGACGTCAGAATGGGAGGCATAAAAGACTGCAGCCGTTAACTTCTCAGCTGCTATGAGCCCTTTCCCCCACCCGCTCTCCAGTCCTTCTTTGCCTACCTGGTGTTTGCCCACAGTCACTGTAGAGCATACTCCTTTTTCTACCTCTTATACTTTTAATGAATGTAAACTCTTGCTACCTTTTGTGCATTTCCTGTCCAATTCTTCTTTTGAGACAACAAGCACCTCAAAACCCTGGAAAGAGCCCAGAATTCTGGTAACAATTAAATTCTGAGTTACTAGGGTTTAAAACTTTAGTACAAATTTTGGCTGGGATGGGGGTAGGAGGAGGCAACCTCACAGAACCCAAATAAGTTTTAGCTGCATGAATGCCACACCCTGAAAAATATGCACTGCTATTTCCTATGCGAATTAGCGCATTTTCACGCGTGCACATAAGCATCTTTCCTAAAGCAAACATCCATGAGAAAAATGCCCACTTCATGTATTTCCTATTCATTGTTTTTAAGTCATGAGTCTTTGGTTTGGCTCAAGAAAAATCATGCGTGAAATCCAAAAAAGGGTAAGTCTTTATTGCCTAGCCACTTTTGAAAAATTTCTGTCATAAAGCCAATTTTTTTTTCAATTAATCTTATGATTTTCTATGAAACCACATCTCTGAGAAAGGCTGGAGGCAGGAGCGTGCAGTACAAGCGGAAGGACGCTAGGTGGCGCCCCGGGTAGAGGAAAGGAGGAGACAAAATGTCTGCAGGCTCAGCTCTGGCCCTGATTTGGATTGAATGAAGGCGTCTACTCATTCTTGAAGTTGGATTTCCTCAATCAAGATGAAACCCGCTGTTCTGACAGTGGGAAAGCCAGACCTGCGCGCCCGCGCACGTATGTACACACGGGTGCTGTGCGCGCGTGCGCTTTAGCGAGCAGTCTGTACTCTAGGAATCAACTGAAGGGAGACTTTGGTTATTCTTGGAGGAGCTCTTTGTGCTCTGTTAGAAACTTTAGCATCTTCTGCATTTTCTTTGCATGGCACATCCTTCCCCTTGTTCCCACAAGGCTCTTTGCGCCCCGGGTGCAGGCCCTCCCTCCCTGAGGCTACTGGCTGGCTGTGTCCCTGCACTGTCCCAGTGGAGTCCCCAGCACAGTGGCAGAGGGGCGTCCATGGGGGAAGTGCAGAAAAGCGCGTGTGAGGTGGGAAGCTTGTTATGTCCAACTCCCCAGGCCGTACTGTGGCGCTGCACCGTAACTTAGCTCCTGGGTTTGGAGCCCTGCAGCATCAGGATGCGGCTAGAATGTGACTCTCACAGATTCTCATCCATTTGCTCTCCCAGGCTGTTGTCTGGGGTCGGTGGGGGACTGGATTGTGTGGCTGTGTCTCCTGCTTCCGAAGAAGCAAGGCCGGGACAATAGATGATTTACTCATTATTCGAAAGTGTTCTCCTAAACTGCCCCTACTCTTCTGGATCCAAAGCTGTGTTTTCAACACCCGGGACTCACTCCCAAGTTCTTTGTTGACTGGGAAAAGCTGGATTCTGCAGCGATTCCCAATTTGAGCTCCACGTTTCACCATCTGGGGTCTGCAGTGGTCCCTCCCTCCGTCCCTCCCTCCTCTGCACTCATTCTTCATCCTTCGCCCTGCTCTGGGGCTCAGAGGCTGTTCTCTGCGAAATGGTCAGATCCCTGTCCCCAGCTGTCTTGACCTCTGGCTTCCAGCTGGGCTCAGACATTGGCTGAGAGAGAGAAATGAGGCTGTCTATTCCTGTGCCGCCCCCTGCTGGCAGAAGTGGGTCCCCGTGGGGCTCCAGCTGGT
>RJWT010036116.1:0-13327 GCA_004365215.1 Cuniculus paca | reverse complement strand
CTCTTTTGAAAAATGAGACACTACAGTAGCCATTGCTCATTTCTTGTTATCCAACTTGAAGACCTGTAATGCTATTCTCTTTTATCTGGTTTTATACTACTTTGTTTTGTTTGAGTTTATTGTCTGTAAATGTAAGAACAACCATTTTGAAGAAAGCAAGAGACACTAGGGTAACCATTGTTAATCTCCTGTTGTTATGCTTTGAAAACCTGTATAGCTTGCAGTGTTCTGCTTTGAAATGCTATATTATGTTTGACTCTTAAAAAAAAAAAAGATGTTGTAAGAGTCTGTATTTTATAAGCCAGAGTGACCCACACTTGGACTTGGGACTTTACAACTGACAATACTTATTTATGAACTTAAATATCTGAGACTATAATACTAGCATATCATGCCTTTTGTCCTCAAAGTTAAGTAAATGTGGTACCAAATAACTTTACATTTTCCCCTTACGAAAGGGTTTGTTTGCAGTGAAAATGTACAAAGAACTTCTACAAATCAGTAAGGAAAATAAGGTCAACCAATGGATAATAGGCAAAATTCAACCAATAGAATAATGTGCACTTTCAACCTTTTAATTGAATATACAAAGTAATCCAAATGGTCAGTAAACATTCAAAGTATTGTACAAGATACTATTATGCACTCCTCCCCAGAAAGGTTGGAATTTGAAAAATCTTTTATTTGAAATAAAATATTTAATGAAATTATAAATACTAAGTGTTGACAAGGATGTGGAGCAAAGGGAGGTTTCATACAAAGCTGATGAAAAACTCTGGCAACGGCTATTATGCTAAATTTGAAGACATTCACATCCTATAATCCAGCAATACCTAGGGTTACATCCCACAGAAATGCATCTTTTTGACAGAATAGAATAAACAAAGAGAAATGTTCACAGCAACTGTTTAAATTTTTCTAAATCTAAAATGTTCATAAATAAACTGATTTAAAATCATGGTCTATTCAAATAGTGAAATACTATATACATACAAATGCATGCACACACAAGGTCTATATATTGAAAATTTTTGAAAGAAAATAGAAAGCTAACAAAAATAATAATATTAGGAGCCAAATCAAATATAACTTAATAATTATGCTGACTAGAGAGGGCAAAAAATAGACACACATACAGTAGAAGTGGGAAAGAACAATGGATTAAAGACTTGCACAAAAAAACAGTGGCATGCTGGGTGTAGGAGCACACATTTAGTATAATCTCAGCTACTCAGAAGGCTAAGGCAGGAGGATTGCCATGTGAGGCCAGTCCAGGCAACTTAGCAAGACCACATCTCAAAATAAAAAATAGAAACAAGCAGGGTGTACCTCAGTGGTAGAGTGCCTGAGATCAGTTCTTAACACCACAAAAAAAGGGAAAAAAAATCAGTGGTGATACTGACAATTTTTTAATATTGTATAAACAAATGTGACAGATGGAAGAGTTGCATGAGTTTCATAACCAATGTTTTCCAAATCAACAATGCACGTTGTAAAACCATACATCAATGAAAGATGCAGCTGAATGCTACTGAGACCAATGCATGGTTTCAGATTCCAAATTGTGATTAGGAAACTATCACTTAGGAGTTTTAGTATAGTATCAAAGAAGACAATCTCCTATTATTTGAAGTCTAAAATTCTCTTCATTGGCTGGAGGTACAGCTTAATGGTAGAGTATGTTAGCATGTGTGAAGCCCAGTGTTCAATTCCCGGTCCACAAAACAAAGCAAATCAAAACCTCAGTTTTGGCTAGGTGTGGTGGCACACCCCAGTAATCCCAGCACTTGAGAGGTTGAGGCTGTGAATATGAGACCAGCCTGTGCTACAAAGTAAATTCAAGGCCAGTCTGAACTACATAGTGAAACTCTGACTCAAAAGGACAAAAAACAAACAAACACCTCAGTTTTTCCATATATATATCTGAGCAAGGCCATTTATTTTTTAAATAAACTACAGTTTAAACCACATATTAGAACAGGTTGCATGTAAAAACTGTCTTTTATTAAACCAAACATCAAGGGGCTGGGGATCCAGCTCAGTGGCACAAAGCCTTGATCGCCGGTACCAAAAAAAAATCTTAAACCAAACATCAGATACTGACAATAATTTTTTGTTCTGTTGTGCAATTATGCCAGAAAGGATATTCTAGTTGCTCTTCAGTAATATCACCTGTATTTTATATAACAATTTAACAAAATTGACCCATGTAGAAGGAAGAGAAAGAGTTTAAAAGTATATTAACTTAAAAATCATGCATGTTTTTGAGATAAGACAATACATAAAAATACATACAAAAAAGGGAAGAGGGGGGCAGAGGGAGGGAAGGGGATTAAAAAAAATCAGGCTGTAATATGTACATGTAACTACTCCCCAAGATAGTTGTAAACTGCATTTATTGCAAACAGGTACTAATAAAATACACACACACACACACACACACACACACACACACACACAATCAGACATGGAAAAAAGGCATGCATATTTTATGCAGTCAATTTCTTTTTGAGGCTATTTTTTTTGCTAAAATGAAATAAAAATAAATTCAGGTCTGTAAATTAAGTATTATTAAACCACTCATAGACTCCATGATGGAGAAGTTATATTCAGGACACACAGCACAAGAAAAAGACACAGCATCGGGGTTAAGAGCATGCCTAGACTCTGAATTAGTCAGATATGAGTTTAACTCCAAGTTCTACTATCTACTATTTCCCTTTAAAAAAATCAATATATAATAAAGGAAGCATCATAAAACAATGAAACACCTCTGAAAATGATACTGGAATAATAACTTAGAACCCTCACATCCTTCATAATAGCTAATAATAGCTATTAATAACAGCTAATATTTCTTCTTCTATGCACTGAAAACACATCTTTTTTTAATTTTCACTTTTGATCATTTAATTTCTACACTCCAGTTTGTTGATCTTTTCTTTGGTGGTATCTTTTGCTTCTTTTATTTTAGAGTTATTTTCTTTCCAGAAATCTAGTAAATACTATGATTTTTAAAAAACTAATTTCATTTTTATTTTCCTGCTTTAATGCCTTTAATGTACCTAGACTATATTTTAATGAATGTTATAAATTAAGGTTCTTGGTTATTATCTCCCAACATCATTTTCTGAATAGTGTTTTAATGTTCTGTGATGCTTCCTTTATTATATATTAATTATATATGTATGTATATCTAAATGAGACCATGTTTATTTCTGAACTAGACATTCTGCTTCAATGACCAACCTATTGTTTTTAACCAACATATTGATATTTTATAATCTGCTTTAATGGCATATAAGGTTAATCAAACCTCAATAACCATCATTTTGTTAATATTTAAAAATTTCCTAAACACTTATTTTTAAAAATAAATGAATCATTTTGATACCATTCCAAGAAAAATCATTTTTACATTTTGATTATGGTTAAAGTATCTAAGAAAAATGGATATCTTCACAATATTTATTATTCCCATAAAAGTAAAATGATATAGGTGAAATGCCAAGAAGGGCTCAGTTAGTGTGCTATCTTGAGTCTGAATATTCTTGGATGTATCTTAATTTGTTACCTGTGCTACCAATTTAAAACTAGAAAATTAAATGGTGGACATTCACTTTAAAAAATATTTTATTATGGAATTACTAGTCTCCTGGTGCATGTTTAAAATATAACCTGTAGTTCCAAATTCACTTCAAAAACTAAAGGGGGCTGGGGATGTGGCTCAGTGGTAGAGCTCTTGCCTTCCAATGCACAAGACCCTAGATTCGATTCCCCAGCACCACATACACACAAAAAAGTGTGTAATTGCAATTTGTATATTAAGCAAGGTACCATTATAGCAAAAAAAAGGCCTTATAAATAATTTTAACAGTAATAACTAATGTGAAATTAAAATGACCCACATACAGACCATAAAAAACATTAATGAGGGCGGGGGATTTAGCTCAGCACAAGGTCGTGAGTTTAATCCCTGATACCAAAAAAGAAAAAAAAATTAATGAAAGTGAAATACTGATGTAGAAATGTTAAGCACAGGGAAAAAACATTTTTAGATATTTCTAAGACAAACATTAATTTATATATGGATAGTTCAATAGAATTACATATAAGGAAAATAGGGATAATCCTTAAAACAATTTGTCCAGCTTCTCCACAGATTTTGGCTTTTATTGGACAAAGCTAATCAAATTTGATTATGTATTATGTATGAATTCTAGACTAAGTTAGCAATATAATATAGACATGACATTATGTTTACCACTGTGGCTTTCCTTATTTATTTATTTATTTATTTATTTATTTATTTATGTACAGGGATTGAACTCATGGCCTCACGCTTACCAGGAAAGTGCTTGAACCACTGGGATAAATCTCTGGCCCTCTTTTTCAATTTAAACTACGTTTTTAGATTTTTTTTTCTTTTTTTTGTCTTTTTGACACAGGGTCTCGTTATGCAGTTCAGGCAGGCCATGCGCTCACTTTGTAGCCCAGGCAGGTCTTGAACTCGCAATGATCCTCCTGCCTCAGCCTCCCAAGTGCTGGGATTACAGGTGTGCACCACCAAGCCCGGCTTGTTTTTAGATTTTTAAAGGGATGCTTATCAAAATATAATTTGCAACCAAATTCACCTGGCTAAAGTGTGCAGTTTGAAAAACTGTACAAATGCACACATTCATGGAAGTAGCACAATATTTTTAATTGCCTCAGTTTTCTAATCTGAGCTAATAATTAACGGTTTTCCTCCACCCTTTCCCTGACCCCATTTCACTTCTTTGGCTCACTGAATATACAGATTACATACAGATTATAAGATTCATGCAAATATTATAGATGATATATAGATAATACTTATATAAATAAACATGTTTGTCTAGTGAATTTCCTAATACTGATCATTGGGGAGATAATACATTTTAAAATAATGCCTTTAATGATACAGTAAATTCTGTGTAATATTTAATTTTATCTTTATGAACTACATTCATAAGTTCTTGAAAAGTTAGAAAGATTAAAGAACCGATGAAGTTTCACAAAATTCCTGTTTTCTCCCTTCAGAATCCACACATATAGTGATTGTTTAATGGTCAAAATTCACATAAACAAAACAGAAATAAAATGTCTGAAAATTTCCACAAGTCAATTGCAACCTTTAAATAATGATTTTTTGGAGTAACTGAAAATGTATTGAGTATGGGATTTTAAAAACGCTTTTAAAGCGGGTATAGTGGCGCATGCCTATAATCCCATCACTTGGGAGGCTGAGGCAGGAGGATCACTGTGAATTTGAGACCAGCCTGGGCTACAATGTGAGTTCAAGGTCAGCCTGAACTACAGAGTAAGACCCTGCCTCAAAAAACAAAAACAAAACAAAACAAAAGCCCTCTTTTGCTCTTGGAAATATTGAGTATAAACTTTTTCTACTATCATTTGGTTCCATAATTTCCAAAATAATTATTTATCTAATAGCTGTATGTTTAATAGAAAGGTTTAAAAATGCTTCACCTCTTTCCTTTTCTATCTACACAGGCAACCTACCTGATCTGAAAGCCTTGACACTCTAAGAATTATCATATTGCCCAAATTAGCTTATTATTGTCTTTATTGTTATAAAAGAGGATAAAAAACATGTCACAAAAAAATCTATTTCACCTCTTTTTAGTTTTTTAATTATCATGAGCAATTCTGATGTATTTGTCATTGAATTCATTACCTAGGGAAGTCATACATAATGCTCAGGCTACAAATTAAGTACTGGGTGGTTATGCTTTACTACACAACAAGTAAAAGCTTGTAATGAAAAATAGAAGCATAAAAGCATGGCAAGTTCACTTACACTGCAGTGTTTTTAAAGAAAAACACTTTCCCTGCCTTGGGTAAAATGTAAAGTAGCTCATAGCTACAAAACTTTGTACTGATGCTTACTGTGACATACTACTTAATTGAAAGTCTTAATTAAATATGCCCCACCAAAACCTCACCAAATTGCATTTGCCACCAAATGACTAACAAGTACACAACAGTTGGAAACTGTCAAAATATTTTACAGCTCAATTGTAATTACCAACCAAGTCAAAGCATGCCCTGAGTGGGCGTTAACCACATTTTGAGGGATGCAAAATATTAAACAGCAGTCTTTTTTTTTTTTTTGTGGTCTCTAATTTATACATGTACAACTCTGGAGTAACTCCAAAGATTTTTACTGTCTTCAGTAAAAATATCACCAAAATATCCATCTAAGAAATAATAATTTATCATTTTCATAGAGTCACCAGCAGGAAGGTCCTTTAAAAAATATATGGTTAATCTCTTATCATGATACTTGAATACACTGATGATTTGGTTATTTGTCTTGGAAAATGTATTAAGTGATCTTAAGACAAATGTTTTCTGTTGTCCTTATCACAATAAATGTAGCCAAAAACAAATGGGGAGGTGTGATTAGGGTAAAGTGTCAATATGGAAGTACAGCTGGTGAGTTTCCAGAGGAGAGAATGCAGACATCGTTTGCCATTTGAAGTAGGACAGCATCCAGCCACTCTTCCCTCCTCACTAGAAAGTATACAGCTTGAGGCTTTGTGATTAGCCACATTTGGTATCTCTTACCAATTGGAATGTGTTAATTACTACCAACCGTAAGCGCAGGTGGAAGGCTAATGCAACAGGTATCATATACATCCATTAGTCTTACCATCAGCTAAGGACAGAATTAGGAGATAGAATATGCTATGGAATATACAATCTTGGATTTTCTGGGTAGCAATCAGTGGAGATTGTTTAAAAAGCAGATGAATAACATACTTAAGAGTTTTAGAGAATTTCCAATTTAAAATAAAATTATGGAACTGGGTGTGGTGGCATGTGTGGTAACGCCTGCACCTGGGAGGCTGAGGCAGGAGGATCATTACGAGTTTAAGGGTAGCCTGTACTACACATTGAGAACCAGGCTCAAAAGAAAAAAAAAAACCCAAAATAAATAAAATAACAAAATAATATTTCTTAACTTTAATGAAGTTTAAATCCAATAAGATAGCTACTTAAGCGGTTAATGGGTATATGGCTTCTATTCTGTCATTTTTTCCCTTGAGGTTTTCAATAAAAGTTTTCAGATATATAAAAAGATAAGAAGACAGATACTCTGTAGGAGCAGGGTAGGAGGATCTCAAGTTCTAGATCAGGATGGGCAACTTAGCAAGACAATGACTTCTTTCTACCTCCTCCTCTTCTTCTTCTTTTTGCACTTTAGAAAAAAAGTGTTTTAAGACTGTGTCTGAAAATAAAACAATAAAAATGGTTGGGATGGAATTCAGTGGTAGCACTGAGGCTCCTTCCCTAGTACTGCAAAAAGAAAATAAAAATGTTCCTAACTATTATCTGTATGCCCATCTACATCTCTAAATACACATTTAGAATACATGTTTTAAGTACACTTTAAAATGTATCTATGGATACCTAGGAAGCCTCAACTAGTTTTGCCTCATGCTGGAAGATGGGCAACCAGGCATTAGTTGTGAATAACTTTTATTTTTTTATAATTTCACTGAAAATCACAAGAAAAAAAATCACAAAATAGTAACTACATAGCTATCAACTTTAATTATGACTTGTAATTGGATTATAATCTTAGTTTAAATTATGCTTTGGTCTAATGAAGAAAAGTTTAAAATAAATAAATGTGAGGTTCTATATCAGGGATAGTGAACCTTTTAGAGGTTTCAATCACAGTACACTGCAGCACACGTCCCATAAGTCCGCCACTGTTTTATGTAGTTCTTGGAAGAACCATAATCGTGAAATACAGGTAATGCTTAAAACAGAACTGAAAGTGTTGATTACTGCCAAGTAGTCAGAAAAGCTGAGTAAATCCAGTCCTGACATATGAAACGTTAAAAAAAAATGCTATTTTCTACAGTGAATATTTGAACACAAAGTTTGTGGGAAAATTAATGTTCTTTCTCTCATACTCCAGGAACAAAAACAAAGCTAGAGGTCACTAAGCTTTTATTGTATACTAGTATCAGAAAAAAAGATGGCAAAAGCACATTCTCATAGATACATATTTATTTTGTATGTGGGTATGCTTATTGATATTTACTATTTTACTTTATTTATTTATTTTTTGAGACAGAGTCTTGCCATGCAGTTCAGGCTGACCTTGAATTCACTATGTAGATAAGGCTGGCCCTGAACTCACAACAATCCTGCTGCCTCAGCCTTTCAAGTGCTGGGATTACAGGCACGAGCCACCACACCTGGCTGTGATATTTACTATTTTAAAAATTAAAACCTAGAAAATTAAAAATATTTATCAGCTTACTTTAAAACAATAATGAACCTTACATTTTTGCATAAAACAATTTCTATGAAAATAATTATATTTTCCAAAAGAAAATTAGTGGGAAAAGTGATACTGTTGTATGTTTTTATAAATTTCTTTAATTTTTGGCTTAATAGAAGACAGTTGAATTTTTTTTTTTGACAGTTTGAATTTTTATACCTGTTCCTGTTTTCAATCTGCTGGGACATACAGTTTTGATTGAAATGAATGAATAAACTATAGCACACAGAATTATAGTTGGAAAAGGACTCCCTAGGGCTTCTCAGGCAATGGCAGATATTACTCTTTGATACTACACCAAAACTCACGAGTGGTGGTTTCCTGCAATGTGGAATCTGAAACCACATCAATGAACTTTCCAAATTCTAGTATACTAAAATCCCTTCAACTATTCTGCACTTTGAAAGGCTTTTTCTTCATTCATAATTCTGGGGCAATTAAAAAAAAAGGTTACTTGAAAAATAATGATTCTTTGAATTACACAGATATTCTAAATGTTGGCACACTTCATTATTTAATGCTAAAAAATGTATTTGCTTAATATTATCACAGTCTCTTCAGAAAACTCAAAGTAGTGGAAAAAATCGCAAGCTGAAAGCTTCAAAATTCGAATTCTTGCTCATAATCTTCAAATTTTATCATCACGACAAATACCATCCGTTGTTTCCATTGAAAAGGTTGACTCATTTTATTCCTTCTCAAGAAAATACCTACTAAAGACCAAGTCTGAATAACCAATTTGTCACTCATTCCTGCAAGTACAAATGGCATTCCCTCAAAAAGGTGCCCGGATGAGGTTCCAACTCAATCACACAAGAGCTTTGCCTTGAGGTAACAGTAATACTTTCTAGTGCAGAATGTATATTTCCCATTTCATCACACAGAATATTAGAGGGATGTGCACTCCAAACAGCATATGAGTTTTGACAGTGAATTTGTACTTCTTTATATAGACATTCCTAAGTGATTCTAGCTTTTGTAAGCTCAGAGTTCATGATCATGAACAACACAATGCCTACCTTATCAGTTTATTGCCACTGCTCTGATTCATACATGCTAGCACCCACCATGGTCTTTAAGCAATCCATGCCATTGTGAACTCAGTGAAAAAAGTCCACTGAGTATTACAATGAAAATAGACTTTACTTTGAGAAACCATCAACGTGTCTTGTGGAGCTCCTAAGATCCTGCTTTGAGAATAGCTGGCAAAGAGGATCGGCTCTAGCACAGATGTTTATTTATGTATTCATCATGGTACTTATTTTACTAAGATTGCTAGCTCTGGGCACTAGGTTCTTCTTTGTGATGCACTAGTCCTTGCCCTCTAGGGATCTAAGACATTAAGAGTGAAAATTCTTCAAAACATGTATTTATATATTATACAGATAAAATAATGGCTGTATTATTAATTAATAATCTATACAGACAAAATAACTGCTTAGACAAGGAGGAAAAAACACAGGACTTAATGGGATGAGCTCTCTGAAGATTAAGTATCTCTAAAAATCTATTAACAAATAATTTATACGGTAGAGATTGTTTTTTTTGGTCCTCCAACTCCTTTAACATATAGTCTGTCCAGTGGTTTTCAACAATTTGCAGCTTCCATTTTGACAAATACATTACTAAAGAACCTAGGTGGCATGTAAAACCCTAATACATTTCTCTAGAAAGTACATTTATAGCTAGTTCATGCATGATAAAATTTTTAGAAAGTTTATCTTTTTAAATGTAGATATGCTCAATTTACAATGAGGTTATATCCTGACAAACTCACTGTATGCTGAAAACATCGTAAGTCATAAATGCATTAACACACACAATCCATTGAACACCACAGCCTAGCAATATAATACACTGAAGAAGTTGACTGTTTACCCTCATGAGCCTGGAGCTAACTGGGAGAAGTGGCTCTCAGTACCTACTATTGATACCTCAGGGAAAGATCAAAATTCAAACTTTGAAGTATGGTTTCATACATAACACTCTTGGAGCATCATAAAGTAAAAAATCATAAGTTAAGTGGTTCTAAATTGGAGATTATCTGTACTCTGTTTGTAAAAGTTCTACAAATTTTAAGAAAATGTTATCTTTTCCCTAATATATATGAGGTGTGATTGAAAAATATGGTGTGTTTAAATAAAAAAAATTACAGTAGAAGACACAGTGCCATCAATTCCCCTAAAAATACTACTTCTCACTTGAAACACACATTGTTCTTGCCACTTTCTGAAGCAATTCTGGAAGTCCTTTTTGGAGAGTTGTGCATGGTTGCCAAGATGTCTTAAACTGATTCAAAATGTTTACCTTTTATGGTCATTTTTCTTTTTGGGAAGAGCCAAAAGTTGCTTGGTGCCAGATCTGATGAATAAGGTGGAAGACACATTCTGTTATTAATGTTTTTAATAATTAATGTTGTTATCAATAATGTTTTTATGAGTATGCCTTCCCACTGAATGGTACTAGGTTACTACATTCACTGTATTTTTCGAAGACATGAAAGAGGACATCCACAACTGCTTCAGAGGGTCAAGAACAATGGGTTAAGTGTGTTCAAAGCAAGGGGGAGTGTTTTCAGGGGGATTAAAGGCAATGTGCCATTTACTGTAAACAAAATTTTAAATTTAAAACATTCACTGTATTTTTTGATCACTCCTGTACATATTAAGATACCCAAGAGTACTATGGAAATAAAGACGAATAGTTCAAAGGTAACAATCCTGAATTTGCCTGCTTTTAAAGTTCTCACTAGCCCTCTACTATCCTACCTAAGGATTTTAAAGTTGCTATGAAGAAAAGATTAAAAACAGCAACAATAAAACCCTATGGCCAAGAAAGTGATTCCATACCTTCAAAGTCACAGTCTAGTACAAATTCTTTTTTTTTTTTTAAAGGGTCTTCTATGTAGTGCAGGCTGGCCTTGAACTCACTTCTGTAGCCCACGCTGGCCTGGAACTCACAGTGATCCTCCTGCCTTAGCCTCTCAAGTGCTGGGACTACAGGCATGTGCCACTACACTTGGCTTAGTACAAATTCTTAATAGCAAGAAAAAATAATTTTAGTAGCAGTAGTACTTAGTACTCATGCTTAGGATTAAACATAGGGCCTCACACATGCTACAGTTTTAGTCCAGGGTTTTGGTTTTATCACGAACAAACAAGGAGTTGGATTAAGATTTATTTATTCAATAGAATATTGAGCACCTATTAAGCGCAAAGCAATATGCACCTATTAAGCGCAAAGCAATATGCATTAATGACTCATTTGAAGTCTACATTTCTAGTTAATATCTTATAAGAAAATCCTCAAACTATTTTAGCTTGTTCCGTAAAAGCTACATGGTTTTTAAAGACAAAAGAAATGAAAAGGAGCCAAAGAAGTTTAATGGCCTGTCTTATATGGAGATTTAAGGTAAAACTGAGCAAAATTCGTCAGCTATTCTAATTTTACTAAAACTGCCACAAACAATAATGTAGTACCTTTTGAACTGAGTTCAACTTTTTTTAGTTAAATACTTAACTACCACATACATGTACTGCACACACACGCGCACACACACACACTTGTAAAAAGATATTATACATGGCACTTTCATATGCCAGGCATTGTCCTAGGCCAGTGGTGGCAAACCTATGGCACTCATGCTGCAGTGGGCTGTTCACCACTGGAAGCTTTGAAGTGTTTGCCATCACTGTTCTAGGCATCTGAAATAACAGCGATATGTCGGGGAACAAAATAAATTCCTGCTTGAGATAAAATACTATTTTTTTCAAGTGAATAAGGAATTATTCTCTAACTACAATGGAATTAAGTTAGAAACTAGAAGACAAAGATATTTTGAAAACTCTTTAAGTATTTGTAACTAAACAACAACTCTAAATAACTCATGGCTTTAAAAATTAGAAATTACTCTGACCTGAAAGAAAATAAATTACAAGCTGTTAAAACTTAAACTAAAACAAGAGTTATCAGATATACAGTGCTTAATCTATATTAGTTAGCAAAGACTAAAAATTTGAAATAAACTTTCTCAGCCTCCACCTTAAGAAACTAAGACAAAGAGAACAAATATCAGAGTAGAAGTTAATGAAATAGAAATGAAACTAACAGCTGAATTTTGAGATCAATAAAATTGACAAACATCTATCCAGATTGATGGGGATACAGGACAAAAGACAAAAGACACGGATTGTGCATATAAAGCTGGGGGCTACCTTAGTGGGTAGAATACTTGCCTTCAATGCAAGAGGCTATGGGTTCACTCTCCAGAACTACAAAAACAAAACAAAACAAAACAAAGCACCCAAAACCAAATTACCAACATCAGAAATAAGAGGTAATTTTACTATAGATATTAACATTATAAGGTAATTACGAACAACTTTATGCCAATAAATTTGACAACTAAGACGAATGAAAAAATGCCTTAAAAGATACACATTTACCAAACCTTCCTTGGGTTCAGGCTTTTGGACTGTGGGACTTACCGAGCAGTTATCCAGTGTCTCACATCTTAAGTCTTGGACCGAGGCATGCCACCACTAACATTGCAGGGTCACTGATTCATAGCTTGTTTCTGTTTTTGGATTTCTCAGTCTCCAGAATTGGATGATCTAATTCTCCTAGAAGTCCCTTGTCACCTATATATCTTTTTATATCTTTTGTTGGTTTTACTCCTCTGAAGATCCATAATATATAAGTGATATTTCTCAATTCGTTCTAGGACCTTGGTATTCCAAAATCACACAAAGATACTACAAAAAAAGAAATCTCCTGACTAACATCCCTCATGAGTATAGACATAAAAATTCTTAAGAAAATTTCAGCAAGCCAAATCTAACTACATATTAATTAAAATTAGCTGTGACCAAGTGGAATCATTCCAGGAATTCATGATTGGTTTAACAATATAGTTTATAATAAACTAATACTTTGGAATAAACAAAATGCATTAGTTTTTATCTTTGCAGTACAATACTAAAGTCT
>RJWT010036115.1:0-13327 GCA_004365215.1 Cuniculus paca | reverse complement strand
GCACACTACCAGATGTATTTGGATGGGTCACCGAGGCACAACCTTCAGGACTACATATGGTCCCTAGCCTATTTCTTGGAGCCATAATTCCCTGCCATGTAATAAGCACCTCTGTTATAGCAGGTCTTTCTCCCATCCTGTCCCTGCCTTGTCAGCTGCTGCTTATGAACTAAATCCCCTAAAACTATTCCCTAAAGTACCTATTCCCTAAACCTCTCGTCCTTGATTTGTAGGTATAGAAAGCATTGTGACTCAGCAAAAGGGAAGTTTACAGAGAGAAAGGGCAGAATCAGTAGTGTTATTTTCAAATTAAGTTTTAGAAGCTGCCTTCAAACATATTCATGAAAATGACAATAGGCATTTATACTCAAGGAAAAAACTCAAGATTAAAAAATAAATTTGTTGAAGCAATCAACATGTAGTTGCTGCAGGAAGCATTGTAACAATAATAGGCCAGATTTAGGAGAAAGCAATGGAGAATTTATAGAAGTAGCCATAAGATGAGAGAGCAAGGAGAGTGTACATCCTCAAATGAAGAAACACTTTCAATGAATAATATGTGATCAGTTGAATAGAGTATTGCTGACAGGTAATTAAAGTACTAAGAAATGATTCCTATACTTGGTAAATTTCATGTTTCCATTGATAAAATTGATAAGAGTCATTTGAGTGGAATGGTTGAGATGAAGTTCAGAGGGCAATAGGTTCAAAGAGAATCTGAGAGGGGAAATGGAGGTGAAAAGTATAGGAAATTCTTCAAGTTGGTCTTAATTTATTTGGGACCTAAGAATGAGAATGTATATAGGGATATGCATGAGATCAAAGAAGATAAATTGAAGGTAGAGCTTGGTATATTTTGAAAATACGCCATTAGAATTAATCTGGCAGGGTGGGAGAAATTAAAGATGAGATAAGGGAAAGGAGAATGGTAGGAGCAGTATAAAACAGAGAAAGTTGCTGCCAGTGCACAGAGAAGGGGTAAGCACTGGGTGGGAAGAGCTTATTTACAGTGAAAGACTCCAGGCAGATTTGGGAGTCCAGCCACATGTGAATGTGCATAGTTTCAGTAGTGGAATATAGAAATTCTTTTCTTTTTAAAGTAGCCAAATCATTAACTAAAAGTGAGAAGTTGGATGTATAGGTTGAGTAGAAGGACTGAATGAATTAATTGTCTAGAAAATTGGTAAGTGAAAGGATTAGGGGAAAATAGTGGAATTGATGGGCACAGTTAAGACCCCTTCCTATTTTGGTCATGAATTTGGAGGATTCATTGTCATAGAATAGGTGTTTCGCTGAGTCCTACCTATCAGGCTGTTTTTGTGGAGGCACAATAAACACCATGTGGACATGAAGCCGAGGCTGGTGTGACACATTTACAAGCCAGAGAACCTCAAAAACTGTCAGGTGCAACTCCCAGCCAGGAAAGTAACATAGAACAGGTTCTCTCTCAGAGAATGCAGAGAGAACTAATCCTGGTGAGACCTTGATCACAGACTTCTAGCTTCTAGAGCTGCGTGAAAATTAACTTCTGTTGTTTTAAGCTCCCCACTTTGTGAAACTGTTAGGACAGATCTAAGGAAATAATACAGGTGGTAGATACTGAAATCAATAAATTCCTAATAGTTTGGATTGAATTTTTTTCTCAAAATGCAAATTTTCACTTGCCTAAATAAATAGTTGTGTATTGGGTGCTGACTCAACATGTAGGCTGAGATATGCCCTAATCATTCCAAAAGAATAGTCATTCCTAAATTCAAATTCTTTTCTAGCTATCTCTTTTGATCTTATCATGATATAGTAAAAAACATTACTCTGATTACAGAAGAATCTCACTGCAAACACTTTTCAATTCTTTTTAGGCCAACTGTTTCTTCTTGTGTTTATCACACATAAACAAGCACTTCCTAAAATGACTTTTAAAAAAAAGTCATGATTCAATTAAGAAAAATTATAAGCCTACATTTACATAAAGTCATAAACATATGTTTTTGTAATTTATATTATTAAAATAGTTACTGAACTTAATACTTTAATAGCGTTGAAGAATTACATTAAAACCACATAATTCAAAGTCTACCATAACATCCAGAATGCACATTCTAATTAACATCCTGTAATCCTTCTATAAAATCATTGGCTTTTAAAATTCAGATATCAACTTCATCTTTCTAACGATTCATGCAATAAATCCTCAGAAGCAGACTGTGTAAATTCTGTTTCCCATTTTTCTACAAATGTATTAGTACAAAATTTACATATGTGACATTACATATGTTAGCTGATAGATAACAATTTTCGTGTTGCAAATTTTCATTTTAAAGGTATTAACATAGTCCTTCCCACTAAAACTTGACTTTGACTATTGTGTTCTATATGAAATAATCATTAAATTAAAATGAAGATAAATTACTATTCCATGTGATGAAAGAACCCAAATTCTCTTATGCACCAATGACTATAATTCAGTTAGCACTGCTTCCAGTTGATAAATTCTAAGATTTTTTCCTTCAAAGCTTTAGATTTAAATATTTTCTCTGGGATATTTTGTGGAATTTTTTTTTAAATTATCAAGTTAGACAATGAGCTTTATTTAATCATTTGCTTTTATCAAAAGTTGAGAAAATTATCTTTATTGTCAATTATACCTAAGCACATTTTAATAACAACAAAATCTTTATGTGAAGTGAATATCTGATAATTTATATGGTAATTAGTATTCATAGCAAGATACTTCTGACTGTTTTTATTAAGAAGAATTTTATGAGCATCGGGCCACAGAAAAGTTCTGTGGATTCCTTATTCCAATGAAGAGCAGCCACGTGACCATTCCAAACTGAAGACCAGCTGATGTTTCCCCTTTAGTTGTATTCAGCTAAAATGACTGCAAACTGCATTTACCATTTTCATCAAGTTCTCCCTGATTGATTTCCTAAAACACTGTTGTACGTACACAGTTAACACAAGGGTTGCTACACTGAAAATTTGTCAACATTTTTATATTATAATCCTGTAAAAGCTATAGCCAAGCAGTTTGGATAAATGACACTGAATTAATGACAGGAGTTATTAGAAGAGAGAATGTCCTCTCCAGGTATCAGTTTAAAATAATATTTTTTCTTTTACTTAAAAATGGAGAGGGAAAGTCTAAAGGATTCTAGAGAAACTTCATAAACTTTTCAATCCTGTAATATTATCCCAGTAATTCTTTTTAGTTGCATCACATATAAAAGATTGAGGAAAGCTATATCATTTAATGACTCATAGATATTTAAATTTGAGCACTTAAAGTATGTATTTATGATATGCATCAATCCTTCCAAAATGCATGTGAGAAGCCAAGCTACCAAATAATGCTTTCATTAAATATCCCTTTCTATCAACGTATTTCCAGATTTCCTTGGCCCTTGAGCCTTGACCAGGTTCTTCTGCAGAGGTGTCAAACAAAATTTCATTCCTTACCACAGAAGCAGAATGTGTGTTTTCCAGGACACTACGCTGTTGAATAGATAGAAAGTTCATTTTTCCTTCATTTCCTATCTTGTGGTATTATTAATAATGGTAAGTGTACAGTATTAGGATATAAAACCATTGCATTACATTATTTGCTTAATAAATGGTAAAATAAAGTTTTACTTGCAGGATAGACTTGGAGTAAAGACATGAAATAGTGAAATTTTATGAAATCAACACACTACAAGCAGTTTCCAGAATCTGACGCTTTTTACATTTTTTGGCTACAGATAATTTAAACTCAGTATGATTCGGTCCTAAAGCGATTTAAAAGCAAAGCACCTCTGCAAGGCACCAGAAACATTCCATAATTTTCTGTTGCAAAATCCAGATATTGACACTACATGTTAATTGGAAATTTGCTTTTGTATGTTTTAAAGACTCCCCAGTTTGTTCTTCGTTTGCCGGCTTTCCTGTTTAAATTTAGCTGTCATTTCTTTATTTTTACTTTACCGTTTGTTTTGCCTAAGAACAAATTGATTTAACTTAATTCTAGGTCCTAAGAAATCCTAGCTTCAGTGGCTCTTGCCCCTACCAGAGAAGGAACAGAATAGAGATTTTAAAACAAAACATTTGAGAGAAGACAACCTGAGGGATACATACAAGGGATTCCACATTAACCTACTCGGCCACAAACATGGTGAGCATAGAGGTTATCATCCAAACCAGGATGATCTTGAGAATAAAGAGAGGTCCAAATTAGACAGAAGGTCATGCAGCATGTACGATCAGAAACCTCTAGGAAAACTGGGAGCATATTGTGGATACCAATATAGTTAATTTTATATACCAATTTGAATGATGTATAAAGGATGTATAAGGGATTCCTGGTTAACTAGTAAAATATTATCTGAGTATGTCTGTGAAGGTGTTTGCGTGAGAACATGTGAGAAGTAACATTGGAAACCATAGACAGAGTAAAGGATTTACTTCATCAAGGTGGACAGAAATCCCTCAATCACCTGAGGTTCCAAAATAACATCTGAAAGTCACAAGAAGGGTGAATTTATTCCCTTTCTCTCTCTGTCTGTCTCTGTCTCTCTCTCTGTCTCTCTGTCTCTGTCTCTGTCTCTGTCTCTCTCTCTCTCTCTTTCTCTCTCTCCCTTCAGGTAGAATACCCATCTCCTCCTACCTTCATACATCAGTTCTCCTGGCTCTTGGGTCTTCAGACTCAGACCAGGATTTATACCGTTAGTTCCTGTGATTTTTAGAAATGTAGACTCAGCTTAAGGACTCCATGAATTTGCCTAGTTTTCCAGTTTGAGGAGACAAAAGATGGGAAATCTTGGCTTTTACAAGTTCATGAGCTAAGCTGAGAGAGACAGATGGTGGGAGGATTGGTTCCGTTTGTTCCATATTTCTGGAAAGATCTGAGTAATCATAACTCTACTTATAAATAAATCTAAGACCACACAAGTAATAATGACCCTAGAAACATAGTTCAATCACTAAGATGGAGGAAGGAAACTGCAGAGAATGACTCACTATCATTGTGACTGGCTTTCCATATAGATGGATATGAATATTTGGCATTAAAATTTCCTGATGATTTGCTTTTCAAATAATTCCAAGCAAGAAGCACACAATTGCTCAAATGTTAAGGCTTACATCTAGACAGATGCATAAATCCCAAGAATGGTATCAACAGTCACTAGAGACATGGAAATTTTCAACACATGAATTTAACCTTAGATCAGACATGATAAAAGACATTTTATAGAACAATAACCACACCTCACATCAACCCATGACATTTTGTAAAATAAAGCATGAATACAAATTTGATTCTAAGAGTTTTAAGAGGCATTACTGAGGAAAGGAAGACCATTTAAAGTTCTTCCTCTGATTTTGAATTATGAATGGGTTGTTTCTACTGGCAAAAAAGACAAATAATAATCTTTCTTATAAGCCAGATGTTGAAATAATATAGAAAAATGGATAGTGACAGTCCCTAAAGTTACAATAATGTGAGGAACTGGATCCTATGATCGAAGCTGCCTGTTATCATTGCAATTCTGTATCAGACACTATTTTTACATTTTTCTTGCTATTGAGCTAAATTTAAAAACTTCAAGTTTTAACAAAAGGATTTCATTTTTAAATTTTTCCTTTAAAATCTCCCTGATGCTGAATTTTGGTTAAGACAATCACATGATATCATCAAACCATTAGAGGTGCATGGAAGGTGAAACTCTCACTTATCCCTGTCCACAAGTATGTCTTGTCTAAAATTGAGAAATTTTTCATTCCACTTGAAAGTCAGGTTCATTTTTGCATCTTGCATTAATAATTAACTTGGAAAATTGCTATTTATGTCCCTAATCTTTTTTCCTCATATAGTGACCACAGTGACAAGGTACTACCATTGAAGTAAGCCTAAACAACAGGTGATCAAAAGGTCCATATTAAGTAGACACTACTGTTCAGCACTGACCTCTCAGAACCCTGTATCCTCTCTGGCATGATCATAGTGGCTCAAATTTCAGTCTTACAATCATCATTAATCTTTTTTTGTTTTAAATCTTTTTTTAAAAAAATACAAAATAACACTTTTAGGCTCACGGCAAAAGAGGAAGGCACAGAGATACCATATATTTCCTGCCTTCACACAGCCTCCCCCATTGTGAACATCCCCTCCCAGATAGTACATTTGCTACACTTAACGAATCTACATCAACATATCATTATCACCCAAAGTCTGTAGTTCACATTAAGGTTCACTTTTATTATTTATATTCTCTAGGTTTGGACAAGTGTGCAATGATAAGTACCCACCATTTTAGTACCACACAAAATGGTTCCAGTACAGTAAAAGCCCACTATATTCTGCTACTGGGGACCCCTGCAGTGAGTCCCCAATTTCTAGCAAGGTGTTATGGTGCATGGTAAAAAAGAAAGAGCAAGAGACAAATAACGATGCAATGGGGATCTGGGATAACCAGCATTCACGGGGAAAAGAAGTCCACATGAAGGAACCAGAACTTCAGTATTTATTGACCATGTTCGCATTGAGAAAAATGGTGAGGGGATTATGGCTTGATATGTTAGCTAAGTGGCTAGGACAGGCAAGACTTTAAAAGAGGGAACAAAGCATTCTTGCAAAAGGAACGGAACAGCCAGATTCAGGTTGTAGTTAACAAGTGACCTGTTTTGTACTCAATTTTGGGAAGGAATTTTCTCTGGAGGCACACAGGCCTTAAAGGAGACGTCATCTCGTATCTTAGCCCTATAGTCTAATGTCAGTTTCTCTGGGTTCAGCTGTGGTTGTTAGTAGCGGGTAGTGCTAGTCCGTGCACCATCTGAGTGCTATCATCAGGCCATGTACACAGCTCTGGCGAGACTCCTTTATTAAAACTGAAAGTCAATTTAGAGAAACCACCTCTCTACAGCCTGCACTGCTCATAGCTACACAAAATCACAGCTGGATTTGGGGAGAATCACTGTGGTGGTTCTCCACACTGCCTATTTGGTCTCCTCTCATCCTGCTTTGATTCCTAACAACCACTGATCCTTTTATTCTATGTATAGTATTGACTTTTCCAGGATGTCATACAGTTGGAATTATACAGAATATAGTGCTTTTTAGGTTGGCTTCTTTCACTTAGTAATATGCATTTAAGTTTCCTTCATGTCTTTTCATAGCTTGAAAGTTTACTTCTTTTTAATATTGAACAATATTCTAATGCCTATATATACCACAATTTACTTCTTCTTTGCATATGTTGAACCATTCCTGCATCCCTGGAATGAATCATACTTGGTCATGAAGTATGATGTTTTTGATAATTTACTACATTCTGTTTGCAGTATTTTATTGAGGACTTTTGCATGTATGTTCATTAAAGAGAATTTTGTAGACACATAACTTTTCAACTCTTTAGGTTAAATGTCAAAGAACATAATTACTGAATTATATGGAAGTATATATTAGTATTTTAAGAAACCATCCAACTGTCTTCAAAGTGGCTGCACATTTTGCATTTCCCCAGCAATAAATGAAACTTCCTGTTGTTCCACATCCTTTCCAGTTTTACTGGTAATGTTCCAGATTTGAGCCATTCCAGTAAATGTGTCATGGTATCTTGTTTTAATGTGTGCATCCCTGATGTCACATCATGTGAAGCAACTCTTCATATACATATTTGTGATCTATACCTTCTTTGATGAAGTCTCATATGGTCTTTAATCCATTCTCTCAATAAATTACTTGTTTTCTTATTGTTGAGTTTTAAGCGTTCTTTGCATGTTTGGGATAATAGTCTTTTATTGAGTATGTCTCTTAAAAATACTTTTTCTCATTCTGTGGCTCATCTTTTCATTCTCTTAACAGGGTATTTATTTATTTATTTATTATCGTGGCCCTAGGGATTGAACTGAGGGTCCTGTACATGCTAAGAAGGCTCTCTACCATATTCTCCCAGACCTCTTGACAGTATTTTTCACAGAATAAAAATTTTAATTTTAAATGAAGCTCAAAATATTATTTTATTTTTTCATGGATTGTGACTTTAATATCCTATCTAAAAAGTCATTATCATAGTTTTTCATTTGTTATCTTTTAGCAGTTTTGTTCTTTACTCTCAGGTGTGGATCCATTTTGAGTTTACTTACAAGAAGAATGTAAGGTCTAGGTTTAGATCTATTCTCCTTTATATTTCCTATATAGTGAGTGTTCAATCTCATTGAGAAAATATGAAAATGTATTTTTTTTTGCCATTTCTTTTCTCTATCATTGAAATCCTCCTTATTGTCATCACCATGTCTGAAAAGCCTTCTAAACCTAGACATACTGTTCTTCTCATTTCATAGGAAATTAAATATCCCAGGACTTCCCCCTTGCTCAAATATGGAATCTCTGGGGGATTCTGTAATATGCTTTATTGTCTTCAGCAATAAAAGAAAAAGAGCATTTATTTAATTTATCTTTGACTTGAGGGGAAAAAGTAAAAGAAAAAGACACCAGACAAAGCGAGGGAAGGGATAGGGAAGGAAAGTCTGGCACCTATCACAACAATTTTGCTCTGGTGTCCAGAAGTCACAGAAGGAAAATCTCAGCCTTCAGCATTCTTTGGTTATTTATAATCTATCACAGATAATCACAGAGAGACAGAATAACTGGAAGTAATTCATTTGATCACTATAAGTGGGTGTGAAATTATTCATTTTGAATTTTCTTCTGCACTTTTCAAAGGATTATATATGTTTTCAATTGGACTATATTATTTGTCAAGACATTTAATAACTCTTCTAATTAAACATTATTTATGCAATACTGCTGAAACTTTACTTATATGCATGATACTTCACCTGAATACTGTTAATGATCTTATCATACACTCATTAATCAATGAACTTATTAACTACCCACTTGTGTTGAACTCTAGATGGAACATTGTGTAGCAGTGATGAATGACATACTTATGAATCTTGTCTAGTGATGGAAAGCAATATTAAGCATTTAAAGAGGTAATTATGTGAGCAGAAACTAAGAAGAAAGTCATTACTGTTTAGATCTAAAATGCTCTCAAAATTTTCATGCATTCAGAGTGAGCTTTTGGAAGGTGATTGGATCATGGGGGCACGACATTCATCAGTAAATTGATCCATTGATAAATTCAGAACTAAATATGCTATTAAGCAGTGGGGCCTGGCTGGAGGTGGGTCACTGGAGGCATGACCTAGCAGGTAATATTTTTGTCCCAGGTGCTTCTCTTCTTTCTCACTCTTTGTTTTCTGGTTACCACAGCATGAACAGCTTTTCTTTACCACACACTTCTACCATGCTGTTTCTGTATTGGAACCAACCACCATGAACTGAATCCTCTAAAACCATGAACTAAAATAAACCTCTCCTCCTTTAAATAGCAAATGTTAGGTATTTTGTCTTAGTGGCAAATACAAAAGTTACACCTCAAATTGTATGTAAGGATAGGCAGGGACAATTCTGAGAATGTACCATTTAAAATGAGACATCACTGATGAGAAGCTGTGGAAGAAATTTGAAGCAAAACATTATCAATAAAAAGCAGCTTTGTGCTGTTGAAACATGAAGAGGTATATGAGATGAACTGAAATGAGGCCAATTAAGTGTGAGTATAGTTAGTAGGGGGAAAGAGAAGATTCTGTTGGGGAAATTGTCAAGAGAATTATCCGGGGTCTTGAGGCAATGGCAGGTAGGGTGATACTTGCCCTCAGTACTATGGAAGGCACAGAAGACTTGAAGCGACGGATAATATGACCTGACTGGGTTTTTTAAAGATCACTTAGGTTGCTATTTAGAAAATTGAGTGGAGGGAAAAAACAGTGAGAACTAAGTGAGAAATTAATTGCATTAGTCTTTATGAGAGGAAAGGGTCATCTAGTATTGTGTGGCGGCAATGGAAATGGAGAGAAATTGCTAGTACTAAGCATAGTTCTGAGCAAAATCCAGGAATACTCCCTGGTTTCTAGATTGAATGGAAAATGTACAGATTCCTAGGCTGGATAAAGATGGAGCACAGGTACATGGATGGAGAGGTTAGAATTCATTCTTAGATCTCTAAATGTGAAGGTCTGTGTCATCAAATGAACCTGCCAAGGCTAAGTGGGCCTCATAAGTAAATATTTAGGCTGGACACATAAATTAGTAAACATAAGGATAGAAGCATCACTTAAAAATGATGCTAGAGAAGGTTAATAAGGGTGAGTGTGAAAAGAATAAATAGTTCAAAAATCTCAGCACAAAGGAACTCAGCAGTGTCTAGTGAGGCAAGATAAGCTAGAAAGGTCTTGGAAAAAGAACTGTGAAAGAGAGAAAAAGAAAGTGAAACAAATGCAGTGCTTCAAGGAAATCAGAGTGATGATAAACTGTGGCAAAAGCTAATAAACACTTAAGAAAATGCCTACTCTTGCCTATGTTCTTTGACTGTGGCAACAGGGACTTCCTTTTTCTCCATAATAGAAGCCCTTCAAAGGATGTTGAAGAAAGAGGTGAGCTGAGAAGTGAATGTGAGCTGACATAGAAAGAGAAGAGTAGATGACACTTCGAGAAAGCTTGAGTACGGAACTGAGTGAAAAAAACAGGAGTTGAAGAGCTGACATTCTGATAGGTTGTACAAGATAGTGACTTTTAGATCATGATTGGATGATGAAAATGAGTCTGTAATAAAATATGATAATGTAAAAGTGAGGGAATATATAAAGCATGAAAAGACTTTTGAAGGGAAGAAACGTTGCTATTGACCAGAGCACAGAGAAGGACTGGCTGTGTGTAGGAGGAAGGATCTCCCTGTGTTGAGGGCTGAGAAAGGGACAGGAGGCACAAGTACATTTGTGGGTTTGCTGATGAATGTTTTTCTGAGGCTCCCTGTGGATGACTACTTTCTTAAAAACAATAAATTAAAGTCACCCACTGAGACTCTGAATGTGAGAGGACATTTGAGTAGCAAAGAAAAGATGTAAATCACCATGAACATTAGTGCTCTAACAAAAGAGAAACAAAGCATTCAATAGATTCTTTCCCTCTACTGCTGTTTTTAAAAAGAAATGGGCTTTAAATAGTACCCAAGGAATATCCAAAATGAAATAAGTTGTGTTGGTTCAAAATCAGCTAAGAACTATTGAAGGCTAAGTTTACAGTGGAAAAAGCCAGAACACTCATAATCCTTATGTTCATTGGTCCAAAGTCAATAGTCAGCTTGAAGAACCAGAGTGATAATGGAAGTATCCCACTGTCCTTTCTTCTTCATTAAAAAAAAAAAACTTAAATTAGTCTTGGAGAAACCCATGATTTCTGAATGAGGGATGGAGAGACTGATAAAATGCAATTAAATTCAACAAGAAAAACAAAAGTATCTATGATATTAAATAGGAGGAAATCCAAATTTGTAGGCCTTCTATAGAAAGAAAATAACAATATATAATTTTGATGCAAATAATAATCCAAATAAGTGAAAATATACACAGTAGGTAGATGGGAAAACAGTATTGCTACTAAATAAATCACCTCTATATTAGTCGATGCATTTTGTGTAATAGCTATTTGGAGAATGGGTGTTAAAACATATTTAGTTGGAATTAGTTACAATAAGTATATAAAATAATCAAGAAGACATTGATTAAAAAAAAAGGTGCCATGCTACATCAGATTTAAATCTAATATAAAGCTACATTCATCAAGATCTAAGGAAAATGAAATCAGAGTTTTCAAGAGATATCTGCATTCTTGTTAGAGACAGCCGTGGGGCTGAGTTCACTACAGCGCCTCTAACGGCAGCAGGGATGTGACCCCCTCCCTAGTAAGTGTCCTTGAATGCATGAGAAGATGAAGAAAATGTAGTTCCTGTATGCGACGGAATAAAGAGAAAGGAATCCTGACACGTGACAAAAAAGAAAAAAGTGGTCTTTTTATCGAAAATGTAGAAACTTTTTCTTTCATTCTTCTCTAAACAATGCAATATGAATATTCACTTGTTGTCCACATTGTATTATGAATTATATATAATGGAGAGATGATAATTTTTGTGGAGGATGTGTGTGAGTGGTATCCAAATGCCAGGTCATTTTATATAAGAGACTTGAAGCTTCATGTATGTGCAATGCCTATTTACATCTTCTTCTAGATGTTTAATAAACTTGTTAAATATTAAAAAATCAATGAAAATATTTTTCACCATAAATCTTTAAATTGCATACCTGTAAAATATCAGTCTTGATTTTAACAATTTTTATATTTTAAAACTTTTAATAGAATCTGTATTTATGTTTTTAAGAAATGTAGAGATTCAGGTAATCAAAAATAAAGACTTTTCTTTCATCCAATACCATATTTCTGACAAAGCCAATATCACTTTGGTATGAAATAATTCATTTTTACCCGTGTACAGCTTTTGCTGATTTTTTGAAAACTTTGGTTCTTATATTAATACAATCACACTAATCATTGGTTCCACAACATTTTATCAATTAGCATATGACTTTCCAAGTCAATATATAAGCAGAAATTATTTTTAATGACTGCATGATATCCTTTACTTTATACTATCCATGCTTTACTTAGTCATTACTGTCTTGTGGCAAATCAGGGTATGAATTAAAATAATGAACACAAATATTCTCAAACCTTTATCATTGCATGTAGAGCCATAATTAATATTTGTTAATCTGAGGTAAGAATATGAATGGAGGGTCACTTAATATTCAAGTTTAATCAAGCTAATAACCTATTAATAAAATGGATTTTATCTTCCTACTTTGTCAGATATACCCTCTGAATGATGTGGAAAGCCAAATTGAATTTCTTAACTTCACACATTTTGCCCTCCACCTGCCTCAGTCTTGGGAGAGAGGTCTAACACAAGTGGCCCTTGCATGTCTTCAAGCAGTCACCCCAGTCCTAATACCATTCATCTTGTCACAAGCTCTCTTCCTATAATCACCTTTCAGATGGTCATTCCCTGAGTCTGGAGGTACTGAGAGAGGACAAACTGAGGGAAACGTCCATTCCGGACCTGTAAACTGCTTTGGGTCATTAGGCAGAGATTCTTAATTATAGGTATATGGAGTGTGACCAAGGGAGGAGGTGAAGGATCCTAGGCTCCCTGAGCATGCAACTTCTTACCCCGGAAAACTTTTACCCCATACAGAAAGGCAGGCAAGACTGGGCCCTCTGAGAAGCAGGACCCCTCTGACTCAAGTCCACTGGCTAAAGCAATTGCATATTCGGGAATGCATTTCCATAATATGTATCTTTAGAAATGGTATTGGACAAAAAATGTCATTTTTATTTAGAAATGCCCCATGTAATGCACAAAGAAATGCTAAATTGCTATTTATGTCC
>RJWT010036114.1:0-13346 GCA_004365215.1 Cuniculus paca | reverse complement strand
TCTTCCAGGAAGCATCACCTCCTCCTACTCCTGAATATATCCAACTAACCTGCTCTGTGTTCCACCAGCCCTGGCAAGGTATGCGCCATTATACTTTTCTCATTGTACTGAGATGTCTGCCTCTGGGCCCTCTCAATCATAGCTCGGTGCTGGTCAGCAGAGCTCCTTCTGTCTTGTCCCTCGCACAACACTGACACATGGGAAGCACCCAATAAATATTATTAAAGAGGGTAACATCGCAGAAAGGCAGACGTGTTACAGAAGTAGAAGATAATAAAGGAAAAGGTGTCACCATGTACTGAGGACCTTGTTGAGATAGATTCAATAGGGAATAGCTGTCCTAAAAATGAGGAAATCAGGAAAATTAAATTATAAAAACTAAACAGGCAAGAGAACACAGTAAATCCTGGCAAAAGAGGATATGTCACACTTTGGTATTAAGCCAACTTCAAATTCAATTTCAGAGCACCAGCCTTCAAAAGAACAGATCTAAAAATATCTTACAAAAATATTACTCAAAAGTAAGCGTGGTTTTTCAAGTGAACGATTTTTGGATCATTTTTTCATACTATGTTTATTTTAAGAGAATCAAAAACAATGTTATCTTGTCATCTGTTCTCCAGATTTTTTTCCCTAATCATTCCTCTGCCTTTTCTGTCACCTTCATTTAAAAACAATCAAATGTGCTGTCACAAACACTAGATTATAACTTCAGGCACAAAACAAATAATGAACAAGTCTTTAAACAGAGAGAGCACATCAACCCTGACTGCATGCAATGTAACAAAGGAGACAATAGAACAGGGCTAGAATTTTCTCTTGGGTATCTTCCTTAATACAGAATTGGCTCTCCAATCTCCAAGAAAATCTAAGTTCTGCATTGATTAAGCATACTAAATCTATTTCATTCCTCTTAAGGAGATGCTGAACTCTAAGCCCAGAAAATCTGCTTTTTTTGGATTCCACCTGGAGCAAAATCCAGGCCTCAAACTTGGAACAAAGAGAAAAAAATTATATGCAAGTCTGGTGTTCACTGGAGGGCACTGAGTCATTATCATGATCTCTTCTCCCCCACCATATTTGCCTCCTTCTGACCAAAAATAACTCCTCTGCACATTTATTCCTTCTTAACTATTACAGAAGTGAGGGTTCCTCTATTCCAATGTTTCCTGACCAAGTTCAACCATATGAGTCACCTGGTATGATCCTAAAAGTTAGACTCTCCCTCTTCCAAGACTCTCCCTTGGATATCATGAATCAGTAGGTCTGCGATGCAGCCCAGGCTTCTGAATTAAAATAAAAATAACCGAAGGAAAGTTTAAGCTCTAGTTTTATTTATTTGATTTGTTTTTACCTCTTGTCATTTAGAGAAGAATCAGGGGTGTTTAACCACAAGATGGCCTACGAAAAACTTCACCAGATTCGCAATATAAAAAGAGGCATCCCAATGACTATCACCGCTCTGCCGAGTAACCACAGTTCAGCTGTGCACTTTAACATGCTTGCAAAGTGTTTGCAGGAAGAGCTCTAGAGCCCTCAGCAGAAGAGATTTTTCTCTGCACAAATGTGAAAACAAAGCATTCCTTTTTGTCATTTATTTCAGGTCTCACAGTATCCTGTCAAAAGACATCGCGTATCCTAATCCCTAGTCCAATGTCTCAATTCCCAGAATATGACTTTACGAGGACATCAAGATAAGGTCACAATAAATTAGAGTGAACCTTGATCTAATACCTGGTGTCCTTGTAAGCTGAGATCAGAGTGAGGCATCTATACACCAAGGAACCCAAAGATTGCCTCCAACTACTAAAAGCTAGGGAGAGCCTACAAGGTTTCTCTCCTAGAGCCTTCAGATAGAGTGTAGCCTTGCCTTCAGATTTCCTATCCATGAGAGAGTAAATTTCTGTTGTTTTAAGGCACCTAACTTAAGGCAGCAGCCTTAGGAAACATCAACTTCCTAATGTAACACAGAGTGGAACTGTGATAATTTGAATTATTTTTACTTAGAGCTAATACTCATTGTCTTATCCACTTCTTCAAAAAGCATAAAAATAGGAAAAATGTAAAAATGATTTACTTCCTTTGTTAGACTGAGCCCTAAGTATTCATTTTTTTATGCTATTGTGAAAGATGTTATTTTCCTAATTTCTCTCTCATGAAATTTCTTATTTGTATACAGGAATGCCACTGATTTTTGAGTGTTGACCTGGCATCCAGCTATGCTGTTGAATTTGGTTAGTAAGTGAATTTGGTGGTGTTATGGGGGTCTTCTATGTAGAGTATCGTGTCATCTGCAAATAAGGTTAATTTTAACTTCCTTTCCTATCCTTAATCATTTTATTTCTTTTTCTTGTCTAATTGCTCTGGCTCATGTTTCCAGAACTATATTTAATAGATGTGGTGATAGTGGGCACTTTTGTCTTTTCCTGATTTTAGAGTGAAATTTTTCAGCTTTTCAACCGAGTGTGAAGTTGGTGGTTGGTTTGTCATACATGGCTTTTATCAAATTGAGATAAAGGCTATCTGTTCCAATTTTCTGTAGACTTTTTGTCATGAATGGGTGTTGGATTTTTTCCCAATGCTTTTCTGCATCTATTGAGATGATTGTTTATGTCCTTGGCTCTGTTAATATGGTTTATTATATTTAGAGTGAGGAAAAAATTTTGCCAGCTCTTCTTCAGACAAAGGATTAATATCTAGTATATATAAAGAATTCCAAAAAATTAGACTCCTCAAGTTTAAAGATCCAATCCAAAAATAGGAGCAGCCATCAGAGATGCTTCTGCCAATAACCAGCTCAGTTGGGAGGCAGCGACTGGCCCTGCCCCTGTGCACACTCCAGCCCCATCGAGGACACTTCCTGTCCCAGGTAGCCAGCACGGGCTGGGAAAAACAGCAGCCAGCCCTGCACCAGCACTAGCTACCATTGGATACCCTTAGCCAGCACTGACCAGGAGAATCAAACAATCGTGCTCCAGAGAAATTGTAGTCAATGTGGGAAGTGCCTGGGACCCTACTACCCACTTGTTTGGAAAAACCCAGGAAAATGTCAAGACAAAGAAGCAAAAAGCAGTCTCTCGACTCCAAACCAAGTAGAGCAAGTGCAGGAGATGAAAACATGGAAGAGATCAGGAGTCGCACACTTGAAGTTTCTGAAGTGATGGCAACTGAAGGAAAGAGACAACTTCATGAGGCTATAAAAGAAATTAGGACAGAAATACTACCTTAGGTAAAAGAAGAAATGAAAAACATAATAAAAGAATTGCCAAGCACCTCTAAAGAAGACATAGATTAAAAAAATAGAGAAGCATAGGAAAATGAGGGAAATCATGAATGAACAATATAAGAGAGATTTAGAATGCATGCAACAGATTCAAAAAGATATCCAGGAAATTAAAAACTTCATTGAAAGCTGGCAAAACTGCTTGAAAGAAACTGAAGATAGACATTCAGACCTTGAAGACAGGTGTGCAGCTTGCAATCGTGAAAGGAAAGATCTCTTAAAAATAACAAGGAACCAGAAAATAACAATTCAGTGACTGCAAGACGATGTAAAGCAAAATAATTTAAGAATAACAGGTGTCAGTGAAAAAGCAGGGGTCAACACAAATGACATTAAAATTCTATTTACAGAAGTAATAGCAGAAAACTTCCCAAACATAGGAAAAGGACAGGATATACAGATAAGTGAAGCATATCAAACTCCAGCTAGCTGTAACCAATCCAAAAATGGGCATCTGCAATGAACAGACATTTCTCAGTTGAAGTAGAAATGGCAAATAAATATATGATAAAGTGTTCAACATCATTGGCCATTTGAAGGAAGCAATTAATAACCCTGAGATTCCATCTGACTCCAAAAAGGATATTCTCAAGAAACCAACCAATAGCAAATTCTGGCAGGGCTGTGGGGGAAAGGAAGCTTTCTTCACTGCTGGTGGGAGTGTAGATTGGTGCAACCTCTGTGGAAGTTGGTGTGGAGATTCCTCAAAAAACTAAACTAGAGGTTTAATTTGACTCAGCTATTCCCCTTCTTGGTATCTTCCTGAAAGAATTAAAAGCATCATACCACACTGACCTATGTACACACATTTATAGTAGCAAAATTTGTTAACAGCTAAATTTTGGAAACAGTGCAGATACCCATCAATGGATGAATGGATAAAAAATGTGTTTTTATTATAAAATGGAGTACTACTAAGCTATAAAAAGGATAAACTTTGACACATTTCTAGGTAAATGGATGCACCTTGAGACCATACTTTTACGTGAAATAACTGGGACACACATGTTTATATATATCACGTTGTTTCTCTGGTGTGAGAAATTGAAAGTGTAAATAAGGACCAAAACATACCATAGGTACTAGAAAATGGGAAAAAAAATGTGCAAATGTAAAAGGAGATAAAGAAGGGAGGAAAAGAAAAGGAGGAAGGGAAAAGAAAACAGGATAGGAGGAAAAATAGAAACAAAGCTTTTATAAATAAGGAGGGGGAAGAGTTGGAAGGGAAGTGAGGTGATTGCAGAAAAGAGAATAAAAGTATGTTATGCACAGGTACGAATTCTCTATGATGAATGTGATTATGCATACCTAAAATCTACCAATAAAATTAACTTTTAAAAAAAGCATAAAAACAGGAAATAAGGAGTTTAAAAAGTATAACATGCCTTGCCCCTGACTTCCACCATCACAACTTCCTTTCCTCATGAAACTGAAGTAAAACATTTGAATGTGCCTCCTCAGGAGTCTGCCAACAGTGAAAGAGAAAGGAAACTGAGCATGTAGATGCTGAAGAAAACTGAAGATGATAATCACCTGAAAAATAGCTTTGTTAAACTGCAATGAGATTGGATCTTGTTTATGTGTCTGCCAGAAAAAAAATCTAATATTCTAATACACAGAAATACTGTAGAGTTTATTATAATTTAACCTGTTACAAGTGAGAATCTAGGGTACACATCCATCCTGAATGTAATCCAAAAGGGCTTCTTATGGAAGATCCCAGAGCAGTCTCTACTATTACTCACACATATTAAGCCTGCTGTGAACACACAAAATTAAACAAATTAAATTTAAAATCGAGTTGGCTTCCATTTGCAACTTTAGTTGCAGGCAACACCGTATTCTGTAAGATAGAATGAGTGTTCCAA
The DNA here is from genome assembly GCA_004365215.1 of Cuniculus paca. Lineage (NCBI taxonomy): Eukaryota > Metazoa > Chordata > Mammalia > Rodentia > Cuniculidae > Cuniculus > Cuniculus paca. Next base: position 8,195 of record RJWT010036114.1, on the reverse strand, counting down.
TGAGATGAGCAGATTTTGTCTTTATGGGCAGAAAAGGGCTGAAGAAAGCAGAAAATGGGAATAAAGTGGATCTAACATTTCAGAGCTACTCTCTATACAGGGTTAGAGCAGAGACTTCCTTATCATGCTGCCTTAGTATCTTAGTCACTTATCATCACTTTAACAAAATGTCTGAGATAACCAGCTCATTAAGAGGAAAGGTTTATTTTGGCCCACAGTTTTAGAGGTTGCAGTTTACGACTGAACCCACTGATTTCAAGCCTGGAGAAGGCAGCACACTGTGGCATGACCATGTGGTGTAATAAAACTGCTCACCTTATTTCCAGGAAGCAAAAGAGAGAAAAAAAGAAAGGGCTGGAGTCCTATAAACCCTGTTGAGGGTACACTGCCAATTACCTAAATAAAGACTAAATCTTGCCTCTTAAATGTTCTACCACCTCCCAGTTTTGTCACCCTGGGGGCCAAGCCCTTAACACTTGGGCCTCTGAGGAATATTCAGGATTTAAGCTATAGAATATCTTGTTTTGTTTTGTTTTGTTTTGTTTTAGGAAAACTGACCTATTTCAATTCCTTTTGATTATACGGCACTTAGCACAAGTGACTCAATTCTGGTTTGGTCTGATCCTCTGGAGCCTAGCATGGTGACTTAGTCCAAAACAGGGGCCTCCCATAAACTTTGTTTTAACAGCAAGAACAAAGAATGCCTCCAACCAGTCAGGCTCATGTATAACCAGTCTCATTTCACTCAGTGGGAAAATAACTCAAGTATCGTAAATAGATCAGCAAAATGGGCAAATGTAATCTGCCTTACAGGACTTCTTATGCATCATTTGTTTTCTCTGTATAAATGTTAACAAATCACCAAATTTTCCATGGATAGAGAGAAATAAACTATTTTCTCTGCTTCTTGCACTATGGTGCAATTAGTCAAGGTTCTCCAGAGAAACAGAGTCAAAAGAATGTGTATGTAATTATAAAAAGGGATTTATTAAATCTTACAAGATCAGCGACTTCATGGTACTTATGACAATGACTGTCTTTACACTGTAAAGCCACAGAACCCAGTAGCTGCTCAGTTCAAGGATTTTGAAACCTCAGAACAAGAGAGACCAAGGATGCAGCCCCACTCAGAGGATAAAGGCCAGGAAGCCCCCCAGAGAGTTGCAGCTGTGAGCCTACTTCATAAAGTTTGAAAAGCTGTGGTCTGATACCCATGGGCAATGGCAGCAACAAATGATATGTCTGCTCAAGACAAGTCAAGCTTGCATTTGCTATTTAGTTCTTCCTTTAGAGGGGCCCTCAGCCTATGGGACACTGCCACCCACCTTCAGGGAAGGTCTTTCCCCTTCAGTTCACTGATCCACATGCCAATTATCTCTGGGGACACCCTCATACACATGCCCAGACATGTCCAGAAGTAGCCTTTACAATTTTCTAGGCATCACTCAACCCTATCAGTTGACAATCAAGATTAGCCATCACAATTGAAAAACCCATTTGTTGCATAACGTTTCTATACATCTGGTTTCCCAAATAATATTTGAAGAGCATGGTTCATAAGATATTCCTCCAGGAAACAAATAAACAAAAGCAGGTGGGATGAAATATGCACAGAAGAGGACAGCATGAATGTGGGGAGCTCGGTGTAGATGTATCAGGACATTTCACACATCTGTTAGCTGTATGTGTGATTCCTGAGGAAGGATCCACCCCTGTGTTTCAAGCTAGTGAAGTGATGAGGGGAACAGTTTCAATCCATAAGGAGTTTCTTTTAGTTAGCTGCTAAAGAGATTTTAGAGACTAGCAAGATTTCATACCAAAAAATCCACATGAAGTCTCTCCACTGTTACTTCCCTTTGGTAGTCATCCACACATGACTTCATTTGAAAAAGCAAGCATCCAGATCTTGAATGGGATGGTACACAATATGTATCAGAAATAGGTCAAGAGCCAGTGGTGCCCAATTCATGGAGAAATTATACTAGTGAATTTATTCGAGGCCACCCAAAAATGAGAGCCATTACTCTGACTTTAATGCATGTCTCCTGATTTGGCATATGTAACACAATAACTACATCAGCACAAGTCATAATTAGGTAATTAGGGTTTCTAATGATATGATTGTTTATATTTATACTGATGGTGTAATTAGACCTGGTCAGTTTATGGGTGCAAATAGACTGAAGAGTTGTATTTTTTAAAAAAGTGCTGCTCACACAAAGGTCATACTAAGAGCATATACGTTGTTACTACTAAGGGCATTTACTTTGTTACAACCTGTCTGTAGTTTTCCCTGCATTTCTTGATACATAGGATAAGGTCAAATGAAATATTTTCTACAAATATGAACATTTTCTTAAGTTCCCACCACTGTTTAGTAGTGTCACACACACACACACACACACAAACACACAAAGAGTGCATAGGTATCCTTGTATTCTTCCTTAATGACTTTTGCCATTTAACTTCTGCCAATTGTTTGTTCAGGACAGGGCATTGGCATCTTTAAGTATAAAGGGAAAAAATACTAAGCACACAATGTTACTGAGTTCCACACTCACTGATATACTATCTGTTGGTTTTTTCTCTCTGGTAGGTTGGTTCTTATGAAGACATCTCGAAGGACCTTTTCTTTCCTGCTAGTCCAACTTCCTCCCATGTCCCAACCCAGAGCTAATTTCTGTATCTTATTCCCTGGGCTCCAGAAACATAAATTGTAAGAAACACAGATCCACTAGGTGAATTAGAGATGAAGCTTGATTAAAAACATTTGAATCTTAACTCTAGCATTACCTTGTCTTGACTATTTCAACAATTCATACCCTGGACATAACAAATTTGGTTACCACTCCATGCTCAAAACCCTCTTATCGACCTGACTTAATCCTTTACTCTGTTGTCAAAGAAACACATGATGGCATGTTAAATGAACCTTCGTGTAACTTATTCTTAAGTCATGTATCACATTATTCTTAATAATTGTGTGACCTCTGTACTTAACTAGTCTGTTTCTTGGTTTCCTTACTTATAAAAGGAAGATAAATTTATCTCTCATAGGCCTGCTATAAAGATACTGATCACATGAGTAAGGCAGCTAGCACAGTGCTTGGTATACAGGAAGACTGAAGCAATGTTAAAATTATTATCATAAATTTACCACTCAATAAGTATACTCACCATTACCTCTAATTCACCTCTTGTCATCATTACCAGATTGCTGTCATCCTCATCGTCCCTTCTTATATTTATTAGCCATTTTTGGACATTAAATATAAGATCCTCATTTCAAACTAAAGAAATGGCATCACACAAAGAAGTTTTGATCAAGAAGATACTTATTCAAGAAATATCTCTATCTTCTCAAAAAGATTCAAGAATCCATGGCATCCACAAAGCTGAATGAACAATCAAACCCTTAACATAAATCAAAAAGCACAGAGTAATTAATCTCACACTCAACAGTGGATGATGGAAATAAATAAAATATGCAATACTGTGAAAGTTGAATTAATGATGGAGAAGATTAACTCAAGAAATTATCCTAGAACTTGGAGAAGAAAATACAGACAAGGAAACAATAAAATAGAAGATGAAAAACATAAACAAAAAATCCGAAAAGGTGCTACCTCTTATAAAAGAACATATATAAGGAAATACAATAAATATTAACAGAATGAATAATAAGAGAAATAATAGAAAACATTGTTACACATCTGAAATTTATACTAAGATAGAATATTGAAAATGTTTCTGCACACTTAGGAAAATGTCATGAAAAGAGACTAGATGACTAGATGTAAACAGATGCAATCAGATAGAAATTTTAAATTTTAGGGATGAAAGAATTCCACAAACATTCTGAAAAATATTACATTGCTATCAAAAGAATAATGACTGGGTTGGCCAAAATTTTTTCATTAACACAAATCACTAGAAAACACAGCAATAACATTTTTAGAACTCTATAGGAAAAAGTATCATAATTCAAAAATTCTATACCAATTTTAATCAGTATTCATATGCAAAAGCAGCAGAAAGTTGTTCTTCTACATACAAGAACCCAGATACACTTTATACTCTGTATCATTCCTAAAGGAATTCCTTAAAGATGTTTCCTCAACAATAAAAGAATAAAAAGCAAAAATTTCAGATTGTGAACACTGAAATAGCATTTTGAATCGGAAAAGAGCTTTGCAGTCTAAAGTGGTAACTGAGTAGCAGCCTCCATGTCAGCTTCTTCCAAGTAACCATTAAATAATCACAAGAGCAGACACAGGAAAAAGACAGAAGCTTTCAAAACTCTGAAACGTAACACTGGGAAGCCTGAATGCAGGACACATTAAAAAAAATTATGAGAAAGTAGAAATTAAATTGAGGAAAATTCTATTTAGGATTCAACTCCTGGCCTCCCATAGTATCATTACATGAAATAGAAACAAATTGAAAAAGTTAAATTCATTCCCATACTGAAGAATCCAGTCTGTAGCAGTTAGAAAACAAGATAATTATCTCCTTTCACACCTCACATGTTCCCATGTTAGATAAAAACTGTACTTTTGTGATATGGCTGCATCACTTTTTGCACTATCTTTCTATATGGAAGAAAGTTCGATGAAGTCTAGAGAAAAAAATGGGAAAAAAATAAAGATAATAGAGCTTTTGTGCATTCCTTTAAAAAGGTAATAATACACAGATTGGGAAAACTCAGTAACAACGCAGATGGGGTACTACAGTTTGAGTGTTTCTTCCCTCTAAAACTGATGTTGAAATTTAATGCCAATGCATTGGTCTTGGGAGGGTTGGTATTTAAGAAGTGATTATACAATGCAGGTTCCAACGTTTTTAGTGAAGAGTTTTGGTTCTCTGTCTACTCCCCCACGCCTTTCCCCTCTCCCTCCTACTCCCCCTTCCTTATACCATGTGCATTTCCAACCTTCTTCCCCTTCGGAAGTTGTAGCATGTAAGGAACTATCTTGGAACTAGCTTTGACCTTAGATTTCCCAGCCTCCAGAACTATAAACCAATCACTTTCTGTTCCCTATACATTACCCAGTCTCAGGTATCCTGTTATAACAGCACATACAGACACAGGACGATAGGTGTTTTCTAGCACTAAGAAGAACATTGAACTGCAGTAGAACAGAAGAGCACTAAACAATTTGCTAAGAAATGAAAATTAAACTGGAAGCTATACATATTAACTAGTTTTGTAATTGTGGATGTGAAATGCAAATTCCATGCCACACCAATGGAAAGAATGTGACAAAAGGTACACACTCATCCATTTTAATGAAAGTAAGTGTAGAAAAGTCAGTATAGAAAATTCTTCTTGTCAAGCTGGGCATGGTGCAAAGCCCTGTAATCTCAGCACTTGGGAGACTTATTCAAGAGAAAGCGAGTTGGAGGCCAACCTGGGCTACACATGAGTTCAGAGCCAGCCTGGACTATATGATGAAACCAGAACAAACAAGTCATTTAAAAAATCTTCACAAACTTGAAGAATGTCAATATACACAAGTCAAAAGAGATTTCAGTTTTCTAAGGAAAATCACTGAGATGACATGTTACACCTAGGGCATTGTGCTAACACTTCCAAATGACAGCAGCAAAAAATAATGGTAGCATTCTCCCCTCAGCCACCTCTTACTTCTACCCCATCTCCCAAATAGTTGCCTCCAAAGAAGTAAAAACCAGCCCAAACTCTAATTTCTCCAACATTCAATGACAGGGGTAAAGGGGAAAGATTATTAATCTAAAAGAATTTAGAGAATGAAGTGGATGTTGCAGCATTAGAGGAAAGTAAAAGTATCCTGTATTAGTCAGTTTTACACTACTGTAATAAAATATCTGACACAGGATACTTACAAAGAAAAGGTTTATTTAGATCACAGTTCTGGAGGCTCAGAATTCGAGATCAGGGAGTCCCACTGTTTGGCCTTGGTAAGGGCAGTGGACAGTGACACATCATGGTGAGAACACATGCTGGGGGCAGCCAGAGCATATTTTTTGCAGTGCTGGGAATTGAACCAAGGGCCTCCACATTAAGCTATATCCCCAACCAACCCCCCTCCTATGTCTTTTCTGGACAGTGTCTCATTAAGTCACTGGAAATTGTGATCTACCTGCCAGCCTCTCAGGCAACTGGGATCACAGGCCTGCACCACCACGCCAAGCTGGAACACCTTCAATGAGAGCAGAGAGAGAGAGAGGGCCAGAGGAGCCAGACTTGCTCCTTTTATAACAACGCTTTTGTGGGAACTATTAAACTTGTCACACAAGAAATAAAAACTTCAGGTCCCTCCAATAGATTCCACCACGCCCCAACAGGGCCACCCTGAGTATAGTCTTTAATCACAATGGATGTTTGAGGGACCCTCAAACCACACCCAAATCTTAGCTTATCCTAAACTTCTTATGTCAAAAGGGAGAAACAGGAAGAAAATGCTTCCTGTATTACATGTTAGACATAGGTTGAGAAAGCTTTTGAATAACCACTTGTGGACAAAAAAGATACATACTTCCTAAAATGTGTACCAACATAAAAGCCAGGAAGCAAAAAATAAAATAAAATAAAATAAAATAAGGAAGTATTTATATTAAAGTATCAAACAAAAAGCAAAATTAACACCAACTATAGCAAAAATAAAAAAATTCATATCCAACTGGAACCTCAGAATGTAATCATGCAATGGCAAACAGAAACACAGAAACGACACCCAGAATTTGGAGGCAGATTTATTTTACATCTATGGGCACTGACAGGGAATCAACTGTCCCTCAAAATATCAGGCCCTGATCTCTGGCAGTCTAGGGCTTATATGGGATAAGTAAGCAGGAAGTACAGAGGCAGACAACTGCTTCTTACAATATGCATCATAGTGACCAGCTCTGCATCACAGTGACCAGCCATTTCTTAAGAAACAAAAGTACCAGGCACTGGAACTGGAACTATTGCCTGGGCAACGAACAAACTGAAATATGCTGGCTGTGGGGAGGCATCTTCTGCTGCAGTTGTACTTGGAAATATGGTCTTTGCAGATGTAGCTAGCTAAAAGGAGTTCATACTAGGTAATCAGCAACAACTTTCATTTTAGGAAAGTGGATATTATATATACTTTCCAATAAAGAGGCAAATATATTCTATTTGGTTACAAAATAGAATATATTTTGAGAATATATATTTGAGAATGTAGAGTGAACATCTAAATACAGAAGTTTTTTTTAAAAATTAGAATAAGCAGAGATTTGTCAGTAAAGATAAAATAAAACTATGATTAAACATAAATGAAAAGCTGGGCATGGTGGCACACACCTGTATTCCTAGTGCTTCAGAGACTGAGGTAAGAGGATCGCTGTGAGTTTGAGACCAGCCTGGGCTACAAAGTGAGCTCAAGGCCAGCCTGAACTGCATAGTGAGACCCTATCTCAAAAAAACAAAAAGAAAATTTCATGTAATTAAACATTACATTAAAATCAGTCATATTTTATGGTAGAATATAAAATAATTATAATGATACAGCTACCGTAAGTCTTGGCATTCCTTGGCTTGACACTATATTCATCCAATCTGTCTGTCTTCAAACACTGTTCTTGCCTATAGGCACTTCTCTGTGCGTGAGTGTGTGTGTGTTCACTAGCCTAATTAAAAAGATATTAAATTATTAAGACCCATGCTAGCTGGACATGGTGGCACATGCTTATAATCCCAGTACTTGGAAGGCTGAGGTAAAAGGATTGCCATGAGTTCAAAACAAACCTGAACTACATAGCAAGATCCCATCTCAAACAAACAACAAGACCCATCCTAATCCAGTATAATCTCATTTTAACTAATTACATCTGCAACGGCCCTATTTTCAAATAAGATCACATTCTGACGATCTGGGGGTATGAATTTTAGGGGACACTTTTCATCCTGCTACATATTTATGGAGTGTTTGCAGTTTCTTTTGTCATTAATTTCCAGTTTGATGGCACTGTGATCAGATAGTATGCATGGGACAATTTTGATTCCTTTGCATTTACTTAAGCATGTTCTATGGGCTAATATATGGTCTATTCTAGAGAATGTACCATGTGAAGCTGAGAAGAATGTATACTCTGATGTTGTTGGGTGGAAAACTCTGTAGATGTCTACCAGGTCCATTTGTTCACAGGTTTGATTCAGTTCTGTTATTTCTTTGCTGATTTTCTGT
>RJWT010036113.1:0-13333 GCA_004365215.1 Cuniculus paca | reverse complement strand
CACACACACACACACACACACACACACACTATAGCAAAGAAAATATCAACGCAGTCTCAGGAGTCAGAGTTCACAGATTATAAAGTAGCAACAGGGCTGATGTTTCCAAGCCAGCGTGTGACGACCCATTTCTGTGGCACCAGGTCTTGGGTGGGGGACATGGATGGTTGTATGTGTTCCCCTGACATCAGAGACGCTTGCTTTCAGGACAGATCTGTCAGCACTCAAGAATGTTTCCAAGCTCTGCCTTGGAGCACTCTGCTTTTCCTGATTCTGGAGAGCACACCGCACACTTGACCTCTGAGACTGAAACACTCTGCTATCTTCCTACCTGTTGATTTGTTTTCGTCAGTTTCTCTTTCTTTAAAAAAAAAAAGTTTCTCTTTCTTCATCTTTAAATATTCATATTCTTCAGGGTGCTGCCCTGGCCCCTGTTCTTTTTATTTCTAACCATGCTGCTGCATTTGCTTAATCACTCCCCTAAGGGCAGCAAATGTGGTTCAAATGTGCATTGTGGAGGCAGAGAACTTGGATTCTGTTTTACAATTTCCTAGGTGTGAGATGTAGGCCACTTGTTTTCTTTTTAAACTTCTCTAGGATTCATTTCCTCACCTATCAAGTGAGGATAAATAATACCAACTTGCTTATAGGGTTACTGTGAGAGCTAAGTAAGAAAATATGTATATACTGCTTAGCATAGTGCCTGACATATGTAAGTTCTCGATAAATACAACCTCCCTAGCTATTGTCGCCACTGAAATGCTGTTGGATCTCAGGTTCTTCTTCTTCTTGTTGTTGTTGTTTTGTTTTAAGACAGGGTCTCACTCTAGTTCAGGCTGGCCTTAAACTCACTATGTAGCTGGGACTGGTTTCGAACTTGCAGTGATCCTCCTGCCTTAGCCTCCTGAATGCTGGGATTACAGGTGTGTAGACCTTAGGTCTTTATTTCTGGCTCAGCACTCTCTCATCAACTTTACTCATATATTCAGCTATCTATTGTCTTTCCCGTGTGAATGTTTCCAAGACATCTTATGTTCATTGGGTCAAAATTAAACATATCCTTTCTCATTCTAAACCTCTCTTTCTTTTTCTTCTCCTTACCTCATTCATCAATCACCCAAGCTAGGATCTTAAAAGTTGTTCCTGAAAATCTGAGTTTTCCCTGACTTTATTAGCACCCACCTCTGCTAGTCATCAAATCAGTCATCAGAATCCAATAATTTTACCTCTTTCATTCTTCTCTTTATATTCTTTCTTCATATCTTGACATACGTATCTTGAAAAGGTAATGATTCAAGGCCAAGTCTTGGCTCTGAGGGTCATGACTTCGACAGCAAAGATAGATGCCTTTAGACAGCCCATACGGCTGTCCTGAATAGTTGCTGCCTGAGCCTGTGGGGCTTATCGAGGAATTTGAAATTTGTCTTGGCCATTGACTGACACTGGCTAATAGAGTGTGAGCATGTGTGATGTGTGCCAATCCCAGTTCCTAGCAGAACCGGGAAGAGCCATCCGATCTTTCCACTTTAGCTCTTTTCCCATTCTACGACACTTCCATGTCCCAAACAGGGTGTATTCCTTAGGTCTGAATCACAACTGCATGAAATAGCAGCTAATTCATGATTTACATGATGTAAACAAAAGATAAATCTCCTTAGTTGTAGAATGTGGGGGTTGCTTGCTCTGCATCACAACCTGGCTAAAACTGGCTGGCATAACTTCTTCCAGGGTTATTCGTGGATCCTTTGAGCAAAAGAACAGTGTTGTGGAAATCAGCAAGCCATGCTGATGCAAGGCAGTGTTCTCCAACAAAGGAAGAAAGCTCTAGGTGCTGCCAGATGCTTCATCCATGTAAAGGTACCAAGATTGCTCTTCTGCTCAAAGTTCTACTCGGCAAAGTAAACTTTCCAATTTGAAGAGTTGAGTTTCCAAAAAAGGCCAAGAAAATAAAACCTTAGAACTCTGTTTGTAACATAATCGGAAAACAAAAAGTGGACTGAACAGAGAGATATCAGGGATTCATAGAGTTGCATGTGGAAAGGAAGTGGCATTGCTGTGAGCTTATGACCTACTTCAACAAATTGGAAGAAATGTCAGCAATTTGGAGCTTGGTAACATAATTTGACGGAAAAACAGCCTCTATTTTGTAACTCTACCACAAGCCCTAACTCAGCCAGACCATTTCTAGGGCACACATCTCCTTTACTTGGTAACAACAGCCACTGCATCAATGTCAGTAAAACAAATGATCACATACATTGAACTATGTTCACGGATCAATAGATCAATGCTAAACAGGGCATTGCTTTGCCATTCTATGTGACAAAATTGGGTATTAACAGTGTACCTCAAGACTAAAGTCTCAAATCATTACTAAATACACAATAGTAAAGCAATTTTATTTATTTATCTATTTTTTGTCTTTTTTTTTTTTGAGACAAGGTTTCATTATGCAGTTCAGGCTGGCCTTGAATTCACTTTGTAGCCTAGGCTAGCCTCAAACTTGCAGCAACCTTCCTGCCTCAGCCTCCTGAGTGCTGGCATTACAGGAATGTGCCACCACACCTGGTTACAATTAAAGCAATTTTAAACTTCATTGTGCTAACATTTTAGGTCAGATAATTCTTTGTCAAAGGATGGTCCTGGGCATTGTAAGAAGTTTAGCAGCATTCCTGGTCTGATCCACTTGATGCCAGTAGCATCTGCATAGATGTGACAGTCAAAAATATCTCCAATTATTGGAAAAAGTCCAGGGGTGACTTCTTTTCCTAAAAGGACAGAGCTAGTGGTAAGAAATTAGATTCTGTGTCATAGTAAATTGAAGATATTTTTGAATAGGTATGTCTTTTGGTTTGCTAACTAGTTCAGATAGTTAGCTGCTCTCTTTGCTTAAAATTAATCCAACCTGCTCCAATTCTTAGTAACAGCTACTGATTGAGTTCCTATTGTGGAGATTAAACCTAATCTGCATAACCGAGATAGTGTAGAGATTAGACACTTGGCTCTGGAGTGAACTTGGACTGGAATCCTGACTCTGCCATTTGCTTGCTGTGTAACCAGGGGTAAGTTTCTCTGCATCTCTGTTTTCTATCTGGGCAGTGAACTAATGACAGCATATATAGAAGAACACAAGGTGGTTGTGAGAATTCGATGAATCAATGCACAAAAGCTTAGGATGTGGAAAACAGTTCTTATGGTTAATACATTGTGTCAACTTGAGCAGTTTAGAAGTTTAACTGAGAGACTCAGCAGGGAGCCAGGGTTCTTACTTTGTAAATATCATCCTGTGCAATGGAGAGCAAGGACATTTTGTGAGTGTTACACCCACCCTGAAGGGGGAGGGTGGCCAGTGTACAATATAAGGGTAGAGAAGAGGCTTGAGTTCTCTCTTTTGCTCTGCTACTGTCTTAAAGTGTTGCCCCAGTGCCATGCCACTCTGCCTTGGAGCCAGCTGATTATGGACTGAAATCTCCAGAAACTGTAAGCTAAATAAACCTTTTCTTCCCTAATTTTGGGTGTCAGGTGTTTATCTCAGCAAGGAGAGAAAGTAACCAAGACAACAGTCAATAGAGGCTTGCTGTTATTTTTAACCCTTGCATGTTAGGCAACGTCACCAGCCTTTTTTACACAGAACAGCAAATATTGAGGAAGATTAAGCCTAAAATCACAGAACTGCTAGGTCATTTGGCTGGCAAGAGGAAGAATCGTGATTCACGTTCTAAACCTAAGTGTTTCTCACTTAGGTTTTGATGAAGAACAGGTTAAACCTAGGAGAAAGTGTTCTCTTTTAGGCATTAAAAATGAGGGTGCTTTTCCTTGGCTTGCCGTGCCCCCAGCGGCACAATGGAGAGACCCACTGAACAGGAGGCAGAAAACCGACCTTTACCGCTAACTAGCTGTGCAAATCTGGGCAAGGCTCTCGAACATCCTGAGGCTGCTTACTCATCTGCAAAATGGACACACAAAGCACCTGCTCTGCGTTCTTCACAGATGGTGGTCAGAGTCATGTGAGAAAATGCATGCCGCAGAGCACCATTGAACTGCAAAATGTTAGCGATTGCAAGGTTAGAAAGGTAAAGCTCTCTTGGCAGGCTGTCAGGAAGGCTCAGCTAATGCCGCTCAATTTCTTGGGCATGTCCTGTTTTTCCTGCAAAAGTAGGGTTTCCTGGACCCCACGTGGTCACCACCTACACACGCAACAGCAGAAGGGTGATGGGGAGGCACAAGGGTGGGGACTCAGTCCTCTCCCTCTGGGTCCCGAGTGGGCCATCTGTGAGGTGTCCCTAACTTGGAGGCGGCAGCTGCTGCTTATCTGTAGTTAGTCAACAGTCTGGACAGATGAGGTGTCCGTGGTGACCTTCCTGCCTCAGTGAGTGTGGGAACTTGGGGCTTCCCAGAGCGAGGGAGTGGGAACGTAAACAATATGGCCCCCACTGAAGCTTGGGCATCTCCTCCTCCCTCAGCACTGCCCGAACCAGGAAGAAGCACGAGGGAGATCACCCAGGCAGCGTTGCACGGGCTGCAGACAGAGCAGAGCCTGGCTCTGGGGTGCCAGAGTCACTCTCACCTCTCGGCACAATTCTGACTCCCACAAGGGTGGATGCTTCCTGTCAAAAGTCCCAACACCGGCAGCATTTGCTGTCAAAGGGACAGAGTCAGAAATACATCATCCTGGTGGAAACTCCTCCCTCTCCTCTCCCCTCCGAGTGTTTACACTGCTGGAATGCTTCAGTAGCCAGACTCCACTGGACAGCAGGCCGCCCTACCTCTTCCTAGCTAAGGGTAGCAGACTAAACAACAGGAGCGTTGGGAGAAGCACCTAGCTGTCAGCCACTTTTCATGTGTCTGAGGGAGGCTTGGAAAGAGATGCTCAGAGCACCAGGAGTGCCTGTGTCAGTAGCTACAGATGGGGCTTCAGGGACTTGGGGACAGCATCCTTGAAGAAGAGATGTTGGGATTAAGCCCAGAAGCGTAAGCGTTATTCAGATGGAGAGGCTGAGAATCAAGCAAAGACAGATAAGATGGGAGAGAAGAACATTATCTATGAAGGTGCTGAGGAGAGACAGAGCATTTGAGGAACCAGAAATGAATAATACAGCTGCTCGCGGGTGTATGGCTGGGCCTCACCCTGTCCCCTGAGCTCTGCTTTGTCCCTAAACACTTTTGCCTATTCACCCACCATAAAAATCTGTCATGTTACTCTTCCTTTGGGGCTCTGCACTTTTTCTGCCATGACTGAAACCTCAGTGGGTAATTTCTTAAAACTGGTTGGCACCTGGAAGTTTGCATTCCGAACTGAATTCTACTTCACTGTGCAATCTTAGCAACTAGCTTAGCTTCTCTGACTTGTGGTTTTTCATCAGTTATATGGGTCAATAATTGTGCTCACAGTAACTTTTAATGAATGTTTACTCTATGCCCGAGCCCAGTGCTAGGTGTTTTTTGTTATTTATCACATTTAAGTCTCAAGGATTTCCTATCCTTCTGTAAGGATTCTTGGGCCGTCTGGGCGTGACATTCATCATAGATGTGCTTTGCAATCATCCAGGGTTAATGCAGAAAATGAAACAGTACTGCCACAGTGTTCCCCAAATATGCATTTAATGAATAAATTTGAGTGTTAACTGCCATAACAGTTGTGGCATACATATAACAGCGAGTCTCAAAATCTTTTGTCCGTCTCCTGAACAATCAAGTAAAAAGCAGTAGCAAGAATGAAAAAAGTTACCATTGCCACACTAAGCTGATTGCATGCAGTGCCAAGCCAAGGAAGGGAAGAGCCACAGATATGACCGAACCTATGAAGATTTAGTATAATGATTTCCACTGTCATGCACATAACAGAGGGAAAGTTCAGAATCAGCTCAGGAAGAAACACTGAGTTCATCTCAAACTCCTTGTCTACAAAGGGTAAGGGCCAGCACAAGCTTGGGGCAGATGTCAAGGCTGGGGCTGAGACAGACCGTTTGATGCCTCTTGATATTCTCCTAGGAGATGCTCACTTTCCATCAATTTATCATAATTTTTCCACTCCAAACTCTAATCTGGGAAATTATTTATACATGATATATGTACTATTATAATAATGGCACGCTGGTAGTGTCAGTTTTGGAAACTACATATCAGTGTAACAAAGTAACACACATGTGTGAGTTTGTGAACACCAAAGTGTGTTGATGTGTGCGTGTTTGTGGTGTGAGAGTCCCTTCCTGTGCTCTCATTCCTATACCTGCAAGAAATGTCGCTGCATGGCTCTCCCTGAAATCAGCCAAATGTGGGAGGAGAACTGACACCACCAGCAAATGAAGTGAAAAGGGAATAACTGTGGTTTGTTGTGCATAGATCAGATAAGAAGCAATGAATAAGAAAGTCAGTGAGCTGAAAATGACTTAAGTACTGGCGCCTCCCAGGGATTATACTCCCTATGAATGATCGCAATAAACCTTTGTTCAAACTCCTTTAAAGTACTTTGAATTAAAACAAAAGTTACCTCGAGCTTTAACATCCATTTCTCCCCACAATATTCCAGTATAACCTGGAAGGGAAGGGCATGTACTGGTTCCAAACAGTCCAGATTCTATTAGAATCTGTCATTCAGCAGCTGAGCAATGATTGGGTGAGTCACACTCTCTCAAAACCTCTGTGTCTCCACCTGTAACAAAGAGAACTGCTAACTGCCTCATGCAGTTCTGATGAAGGGAAATAAAATGTGGCAAATGACTTGAATTCGATATTTGCAAGTGACCACTTGTTGGTATTTTATGAGTGACAAAGCAGATGCCCAGATAAGTTAACCCCTGCAGATCCCCCTAGCAAGTTGCTCATAGTGCCAGAGAAACAACCTGGCATCCATTTGGCCCAGGGCTCTTTTATCCACATAGAGCATCCCACAGTCCCACACTGAAGTTTTGTTTGTTTGTTTGTTTTTGTTTTTGGTACCGGGGGATCAAACTCATGACCTTGCGCTTGCAAAGTTAAGCTAAATCCCAGCCCCGACACTGAAGTTTTCCAAGTGATTTTTTCTTGCGTCTTCCATTTAATTTTGATTTAAGTCACACATTAGCGAATTTAGAGCTCCAATGCAAAGGCTTCTATAGGACCTGCTGGAAAATCAGATCTGGGGTGACCCTAGGAGACCTGGAGAACTATGTATGAGGAAAAAAAAATATGCTGTCACACCCCCTCTGGCTGTGGACATGTGGATTATTTACTCTTGGGATTGATGTGACACAGTCGCAGTCCCATGTTGGCAATGCTCTGCCACTTCTCTCCACCATTAGTGGGTGTGTGTTCAGGCTGGGCGGTGCACAGCCAGAAAAGTTAGTGTGCCTCTGATACCTCTCACTGTACGCCAGCCTCCTCCTCCTTTATTTCATCTCCTCCAGCTTTAGAAAACCTGAGGCAAATGCATTTTCCATGATCTCCACTACAGCCCCCACCTTTTTTTTTTCTGGTATTGGAAATTGAAACCAAAGTATTCCCACTGAACTACAACCCTGGGCCTTTTCTTAATTTTTTTATTTTGAAACAGAGTCTCGCTAAGTTGCTAAATTTCCAGGCTGCACTCAAATTAGAGATTCTCCTACTTCAATTTCCCAGAGTGCTGGGATTACAGGCATGTACTACCATGCCTGGTTGTAGGACCTCTTTTTGAAAAAATAAAATAGAAAATTAAAAATAAATAGCAATATAAAGACAGGTGGACACCAGGAGGCAGGTAGCCAGAAACTTTAATCAATGCATGTTGGTTAACTGCAGGCCTGAAGGCAAGCTAGACTGTCCTCCAGGCTTAGGTACTTACTTGTAAAATGAAAAAAAGAACCAGAGTATTTATGGAGTGTCTATTTTGCTAAGTGCCTTCAATCAGGTCAGTTTATTTAACCTGAAAGGAAGGAACTTTCCCAGATAAGAAAATTTATCTGCATTATGGAAATGAGAAAATAGGAGCCCAGAGACTGACTCCTAAGGCCATACAGGTGGCAAAGAGGAACCTGAGTGGAAATTTGAATTTAGGGCAATCTGCTTCCAAATTTTATGTTTATATTAGTACTCCAGTTCAACACAATGTAATACAATAGTGCTCTTTCCTATCCTAATGCTATGTATGCTCTTCTATGGGCACAGTTAATCAGTAGTTAGCTGAGCTTGTTACAGTGAGTTGTCCCTTGGAGTCTCTGTATAGGCAGAGACTCTGAGGGGTTTGCCACATGCCTTATTCCACCATTGCATCAGCTATCTGCCCTGCATTAGAAGAAGTAATTTTATTGCCATGTTTGAAATCTAATAGTTGGCTTTATCTTAAATGTTCCTTCCGATAAGAAAAAAATTTGCTCTTGGAAGCCCTTTCCATATTCTTACTACGAAGCTAAATGATTAAGAATAGACTTAACCTTCAATTTTTTAAGATCATCCACTGACAAACCAGTTATTTTACATGAGTTAGGTCAGAGCATACTATGAAGTGACAGGACATGGAGTTGCCAGTCAATCACCACTGTCAAAAGGATTTGTCCTCCCTCTTTTTTTGCAGATGCCCCTAAAGTTAGACTTGGACAGGAATTTAACCCATCTCAATGGTAACTTGACTACATCATGGCTGGAAGAGGAAAGTACTTTGCCATGGATCCTATCCCATGACAGCAAAGAAGAATATTTCATGGGGCCAGGGATGTAGCTCATTGGGTGGGGATATAGCTCACTGGCGCAGTGCCTGCCTGGCAAGCACAAGGTCCTGAGTTCAAGTCCCAGTACCAAAAAAAAAAAAGAATATCTCATATTACCTATTCCTTCACACTGTAGTTATAGTCTTTAAAGATAAAGACAATATTTTATTTGTTTTTACATCCATAGGCTAACCCAATGCTCAGCACATAATAGGGACTCAAAAAACAAATGAATAGCATAAGGCAAACCAGCTAGAAAAATAATTAGAAGAATTCAGACCATCCCTGGATTAAACATCAGTGGTAATTTAAATCTGCCTTAATCATGAGCTATCATCTCCTCAGACTACTGACTATATTTTACCGTCTTCTGTTCCCTAGGATTTAGCCTTAGGTAATAGGGGCTCAAAATTTTCTATGGAACTGAATAACCTCATAGTAACAACATCTACGATATCGTAGAGGGTGAAAAAATGCTAAGCAATGTGAAGATGATTGCAGAAAAACGATGGCAATGTTCTCATGATCAATTTGGCAGTGGCTGAAGGCAACGATGCTCTTGAGAAGGAATAATCCTACTGATGGTAAAACTAGATCAAAAGTTGTCCAGGAAAGATTGCTACCACGAAGGTCAAAAGTAGAATCCCTGAGAGTGGTACTTTAAGGAAACTCATTCCCCAGTGATCCACTCAGATCTGTCCACATTGTTCCCTAATGGGCCCAATTCCAAAACATGACAGCTCTCCAAGATCAGTTTTAGTTTTTCCCCATGTTCTTATGTAAATTCACTTCCTGAATACATGAGACTTAGGATGAATTCCAGCATTCCTCCTGGTCTCCCTTTCTGCCACTCTTCCTCTCTAAAGATAACTTCTCTCCGAAGGGATTGAATTTGCTGCACCCAGAACTCTTCTCCCTCCCCATTTGCCAAATGACAGCCGAGTTAGCAATCCTGATGTGATGTAGTCCTATACTGTGACACAGCTGAAAACTTTTTCTGTAATGCTTTCATCTTTAGTGGGACACACTCTGTGGTTAAGAGGGCATCCTGTTATGTAAGAAGTCTGGGAGTGGGAGAACAGAGGATTTAGTGATGCTTCATAGATTTCTTCTCAGGAGTCAACTTGACTCAAAATTGGCAGAAATAGGAACAAATTAATGGCTTTCGTCAGGAGTGAGTAAGATTGGTTTAAAGTCTGGAGGGAGCAGTGTCATAAATAGATGAATAAGACACACAGGAAATATTCTTAAATGGAGCAAGAATGTGGGAAACATTTGGATGAGATAATTAAAACAAAATTTAAAAATGCAAAGTGCCATGAAAAAATGCAAAGTCCATGTGGAAGGTTTGGGGAAATAATAACAACTAACGTTATCCACTGAGCACTCTTCTCAGCTCTTAAACTGATTATTCAGTCTCACAAGCCTATGAAGTAGGTATTAGTATTAGTCCTATTTTACAGATCAGAAAATGGAGACACAAAACTAGAGTTACTTGCTGAAGGCCACATAGCAACTAAGTGGTAAAGAGAATTGGAATTTGAAGTAAACTGCAGTCTATAGCAACATTTACTCAGTATAGCAGGCTTGGTAGTCTGCCTTAGTCTTGAAGAGCTATTTGAGGGGGAAAAAAAGCCTGTAATATCCCTTCCAATGTCAACATGTATATTATTTACTTTGTGAAATGATGGCATGCAATCTTTTATCCCATATTTTCATATAAATTTTTCCTATAAAATGTGTATCTGCACCCTGCATGTGTGTTCATGGTGTGGTATTCCTAGACTCAAATACAGTTTACTAGGATCTTCAAGATCACACAGTCAGGTCTTGTTCCTAGCTCTAACTGCTCAGAGTGCTTTCCATTAGTTATCCCTACGAGGATATTAGTAGATTTTGCATTTTACAGATGGCTAAAGTGGTTTAGAAGAGGTCAGTGGTCACTGAGCAAGTTCACAGACCAAGTTTGCAGCGTTTGGCTTAAATTGGGATCAATAACCTCTGTCTGTCCCGTCTCATCCTTAGAGGGTCTGTCTATCCCAGGGACTGGGCTGCATTCCAAATTGGGTCATCTGTTGTGTGCTGCCTGTCTGAAATTCCCCTTGTGGTTTTGCTCACATCTGGTGTTTTTCACTTCTCTTTCTAAACACGTGCTTTGATCCTGTTGATGCTGCAGCAGAAAGATGTCCATGGCTCCAAGGAGTGTAGTTAATTTAGTGAGAGGTGAAAGACACTCCTCTCAATGGGACTTCTAAAAATAAATAGTGTCACAGTATCACTGTGCCATGCTTGAAGCATTTCCCGGAAATCCCCAACCTTAGTAATTTCTGCGCAGTCTCTCGATAGCGTCCAGACTTCTAATGTGCTTAGACTCCCAACCCCCCAGCTCCTCTCAAATGCCCGTCAGGTCTGAAGTCTCCCTTCTGTTCTTCTTTTTGGTGATTCTTACAGTGGGGTGCAAGGGTGACAAATGCCTTCCATAAGAGTTCTGTGGTCATATTTCTCCATCAGTGCAGAGAGCACTATGCACATTTACTTCTGTGAAACCTTTCTGCAACGAGCTTTCCTGTTTTGCTTATTTTAGCAAACTTTGCTATTCATTCCATTCCTTACCTTACCGTAGTTAAGTCTGTTTCTTAATTGTGGATTATTTTTTCATTACACCAAAAATTTAAGAAAATAGAGAATAAGAAAACAATTTCATAATTCTAACACTTTACCA
Organism: Cuniculus paca; assembly: GCA_004365215.1. Lineage (NCBI taxonomy): Eukaryota > Metazoa > Chordata > Mammalia > Rodentia > Cuniculidae > Cuniculus > Cuniculus paca. The sequence continues at coordinate 1,948 of RJWT010036113.1, read as the reverse complement.
CTACACCCATTATGACTTTTTTAAGTTTTTCCTTATCAGTTTTATTTTCCTTGTATGTGTGTATTTTTTGTTTTATTGATTTATATTTACATAGTCAAAATCATAATTTACATGCAATTTTTGAGTCCTTCTCATTATTTAATAAGTGTTTCCCATTGCTATGGTTTGAATATGGTCTCTGCATCCCCCAAACATTCATGTATTGACATTTAATCTCCATTATGAAGTATTAAGAGGGTGGAAATTTAATCCAATTATAGGGTTTAAAGGTGGGGCCTTAGGGAGGATTAGATAAAGTCATTAGGGTGGAGCCTCATTATTAATCCTGGTGGCTTTAGAAAAAAGGACAAGAAGGGACAACATAGACACACCTGCACTCCCTGTCTCTCGCCATGTCCGTCTGTGCCTGCGTGGGACACGCGAGAGGACCAGCACCAGATGTGGCCCCTTGACCTTGCTCCTTCAAAACCAAATGCCAAAAGCAACCTTGCTTTATAACTTGAGAACATTTATTTATAACTTAAAGCATTTGTCTTTCTTAAATTATAACTTAAAATGAATTAATATGCCCGTGTTGCTACATAATCTTGCAAATGTGAAATTAGGAATGAAAGCAGATATGTAGATTTTGACAGAGTAAGTGGGTCAAGGGCCTCTGTGGCCTCCCAGAAAGCTTCATATGAAGTCACAAATCATTAAATACAAAATTTCAAAAAGTTTATTTTCCCTATTAAATCAGATGCAAGTCTACATGTTTTGGTACCGTCCACCTAAATATCTCCAGAAAAAAACAGCCCATGACAGATAGGGCCAGAAGGAAGGAGGTTGGCAAACATTCTTCCTTGGGAAATAACATCTTCCCATGGGCTGTGGAAAATGATAATAAGCTACGTTGCTCACTCCAGTTCCCAGAGGTTTCCAAAGAAGAAATGGAGAACCAGGGCTTTCTCACAGTTAGAGGGAATCGTTCGGCTTTCTAGTTATATTTTCTACTTTACCTTGGTCCCTCTTTCCTTTTCAGTTGCCCCATCAGACCTTCACCCCAAACTAAGAAATGCTTCCCAAGTCGGTTGTGATGGCACACACCTGTCATCCCAGCACTTGATAAGCTGAGGCAGGAGGATCGCCGCGAGTGTGAGACCAGCCTGGGCTACATAGTGGGTTCAAGGCCAGCCTGAACTGCATAGTGAGAGCCCCCAAAAGAGAAATGTTTCCCAAATGGTTTAATTTGTCCTCATTTAGCCAATCTTCCTCCAACCAAACTTTAGACTACTTGTGCTTATTTTCACTGACTCTCCCAGACCCAGGGTGTCCTCTAGCTCCTTCCTCCACAGGCACCTTTCACACACACGGAGGTCACTGCTGAGCAACATCCACATACCCTGTGTCACAGCAGCAGCGAAGCCTAGCGATGCTTGGGAGAACACAGGCTCCATGTCCTGCTCTGCTTCTTTGGAGCTGCTTTGCCTCCTCTAGGGAAACCAGCGGACCTATTATACATCAGGTGCTTTAATCTTTACAACAGCACTGGGAGACTGGAATGACTATCCTGAAATTGCAGGTAAGGAAACAGAGGACTAGGAGTTACATATATAATAATACATAATATTGTAGATCTGTCAGAGGACTGAGAAAAAGCCATATGTATCAAGAAAAGCATAGACCAAAATTAACTGTTATCCACATTCCCAAAAGAACCACCTTTTTTTTTGGTTTTGTGAGACAAGGTCTAACTATGCAGTTCATTTGAACTTACTATGTAGCCCAAGTTGGCCTTGAACTTGCAAAGATCCTCCTGCCTCGGCCTCCCAAGTGCTAGGATTATAGGCATGCATCACCATACCCAGCAAAAGAATCACTCTTAACTTTTTTCTTTTCCTTTGTTTCAGCAGGGCAGGCAGTACTGGGAATTGAATGGAGGGCCTGTGCACTGAACAACATTCCCAGT
>RJWT010036112.1:0-13162 GCA_004365215.1 Cuniculus paca | reverse complement strand
GGAAGAAAGAGAAAGAAAAGGAAAGGAAAGGAAAGGAAAGGAAAGGAAAGGAAAGGAAAGGAAAGGAAAGGAAAGGAAAGGAAAGGAAAGGATAGAAAAGAAAAGAAAAGAAAAGAAAAGAAAAGAAAAGAAAAGAGAAAAGAAAAGAAAAAAGAAAAGAGAAGAGAAGAGAAGAGAAGAAAAAAGAAAAGAAAAGAAAAGAAAAGAAAAGAAAAGAAAAGAAAAGAAAAGAAAAGAAAAGAAAAAAGAAAAGAAAAGAAAAGAAAAGGAATTGGGCAGGATGTAGGAACTACGCTGTTAGTGGAAATGTAAGTTAGTTCAGCCATCTTGGAAAATAGTATGCAGGTTCCTCGAAAAAGTAAATATAGAACTACCATATGGTCCAGCAATCTCACTTTTGGGTATATGTCCACAGAAATTAAAAATCAGTATGTCAAAGGAATATCGGCACTCACAAATTCATTTCACTATCATTCACAGTACCCAGGACACGAAAGGGTCCACCAACCCACGAACAGATAAAAAGTGATTTAAAGAGAAGGGAGTTCTGTCCTTTGTGACAACATGGTTGAATCTGGAGGACATTATGTTAAGTAAAATAAACAAGTCAGAAAAAATAAGTACTATATGTGTTTTTTATACGTGAAATACAAAAACATCTATCTCAAAGAAACGAAGAATAAAAGGAAGTTAGCAAAGGATAGGGTTGAGGAGAAATGAGGAAAGGGAAAATATTAATCAAAGAGTACAAACCTATGGTTAGACTGCAAAAATTATATACATATATACATATATATATATATTTTTTTAGGGGGTAAATTTGAACTCACGACCTTGTGTTTGCCAGCTATATCCCCAGCCCAAGACTGCAGAAACAAAGTTTAGTAATCTATTACATTGCATGAAACAATAATAACATACTGTAAATTTCAAAGAAATGCTAAAAGAGTAGGGCTTTATCATACTTATCACAAAAAGTTGAAGAAGTTAGGATTATGTTAATTTGCTTAATGGAATCCTACAATGCATAAAGATCAAGACATCACATTATGCTCTATAAGTACATGTAATTATTATTTGTCAATTAAAATTAAATTTATTCTTAAAAATAAAATTAAAATGTGAAATATCTAGGCCTTCAATTTTAAAATTATTGTCACAGATAATTCTCAATGCCTCAACTACAGATAAGAAGTTATCAAAGTTTACCAAATATCTTGATAACACAAAAGAATAATGAGACTTTACATGATTACAGGTCTATTTTTTAAAAACCTAGGAAATTTCTATTCATCAGTAATTATTTGGTAATAGGTAGGAAAAATTCTCCAGAGGATGGAAGCAAACATCATAGTGTTAGTGAAACCTGAAAGGCTTTGAGTAAAATAGAACCTAACTGACCCACGTTATTCCTAAATCAAGGAATCTACTGCATCAAGGGGGAAAAAATCTAATAGGAGACTACACCAATGCCACCACAGGCAGATCATATGAGAATGACTTCAAATGACACGCTGTGCTCCTACTAGTACTAACAATAACTGAGTTCTCGCATGTCAAAAGTTTTGGTACAGAGGGAAATACTGGTGAGCTTTATGGGTTCGTTTGTTTTTTCTCACTTAGAAAATGTACTCACGATGTATCTTAACTTTCTGGGTTAATTTTCTGATCACAAAAGATTTGAAATTGTTCTGTAATATTTCGCCACACGTATATCTGAAAATCTGACTTTATGATTCAAATTTAAGTTTGTATTTTGTTGCTAACATTAAGAACTAAAGTGACAAAAGGTGGTTTAAAGGAATTATTCTCTCCTGAATGATAAAGCAAGGACAATTTTAGGAAACCCCCTACAGTGACTGACACTGTATAAAGCTTCCTCAATCTTTAAAGTTGAGTAAAAGATTAAAGAACCTTCTCATTTTATTAAAAAAAAAAAACGCTTCTGCATCATTAGGATTATTTACGATGAAGCATTGTGAGAAACTATTTAAAAATAAAAGGAAATACATTGGGCTTGCTATATACCTATCTCATTTACAAGGAGGTTACATTTTTCTTTTCAAATTTTATAGACTGAATGCATATTCTTAAAAATATCCTTGAACTTGGCAAAAGTCACACATTAAATGTAATTATATAAAATCATATTTTAAAGAGTACCTCTATTTAACAATGTATGACACACAATTTATCCTAATTTTACACTAAAATAGAAAATAATATATTGGAGGATATAAAAGATGAATATATTTCCTTAAATCATAAATAACTATTTCACTGAATTTCATTTTTATTTGTTATTAAAAATATAATACAGATATAAAGGTGTAAACGTGCTAAATCCTCCACCCAGTTTAAGAATACACTATGAGCATCCAAAAAGATTCCCCTTTTATTCCTTTTTTGGGCAATAGCTATCTTTATAAATAGTATAGATCAGCTTTGCCAGTTATTGTACTTTATATAAGTGAAATCACATAGTATCTAGTAGTTCTTCCTTTTCAGAAGGGAGGTATACCACGCCTCCATTAGATACCTCAAACTGTATAGTATCAAACTCTGTGCAGACTGTTCTTTCCTACATAAATACACCTATAATAACATTTCATTTATAAAATAGGCACAGTAAGAGGCTAATAAGTTATCAATTAAACACAATTTTAATACTGTACTGTAGAAGAAGTTATGACTGTGATCTCTCACTCTTTCCCAAAATATCATCTTGTACCATACTCACGCTTCTTATTGACATAAGAAAATGAAGTCATAAAAAGTGACCATGAGAATAAAAGGTTACTACTATAAACAGTTTGTAATGTGCTCATGCACTCAGCACTATGCATGTGAAATTGATATACAGTTATGTGCAATTGCAGATCATACTTTTTTTGCTATATAACTTTCCACTGTAGAATAAACAACTATTATGTATTCTATATTTTCTGGACATTTGACCACTTTGTTTTAGGTTACCACTGCACAATGATACTCTGAACATTCCCATATCTAACTTTTCGTGAACATATGTATGTATTTCCGTTGAATATACACTCAGAAGTAGAACTGGAGTCATGGATACACATTCACATGTCCAGCTTTAGTAGATAATGCTAAGCAGTATTCATAAATGTATCTTAATTTAGGGAAGGACCTATAGGCCAGGTGGGGCATGAAGCAGGGGTTTTGTCTCCCTCAGATAGAACATCCTTCTTCACTTTTAAAAGTTTTAAAATTCTGAATAGCTCATCAGTGGCATCAGAAGTGTTTGTACAAGATCAAGATCTGGCTTATTACGAAAAAGAAGGTTATGAGTCAAGACAAACTGCCCTGACAGATTAAGCACATTATGACCTCAAGCATACTGTCCCTTACCAGAACATCACACCTCCTTTTGACATTTGTCAAGAAGAAAAAGGTGAATTACAAGATCAGAATATTTAGGCTAACCAATGATCCTCTGAATATACCAGAATAGGATAAATGGAATACTAAGCTATTTAATAAAATAGTGGTAGCTCCCAACATAGTTGTAGCTGCTTAGATACTCAATTTATAATATAAGTTATAATATTCTCTCGAAAGGCCCAGGATGGTACACTATTTTTTTGTTTGGTTTCTTTCTTGAACAATATAAAAATGAAAGTTTCTTAAAAGCAGTTCCTACAAGTGAATTAGAGGTCAGCAAAACACAACTGCAGACAAAAATGAAGGACACAATACGATGGTAACTTGAAGTAATGTTGTGTGTACTTAAGGATCTGAGAAAGTGCTCTTGGGCTGCTGTGAAGCCATTAGAGCCAAGTTCAAGGTCACTGAAGGTCAATGTGGAAGATAAAGCTCACCAACAATAGCCAAACAGATTTGACCACCAGGTTTTAGTTTAAAAAAAAAAATCATTACTGAAAGAGAGTAGAGAAGTGATGGTCAGGTCTCACTCTGACAGTGCACTTCATTTCGCCTGGCCGAGGAAGACAGGTGAATACTCTGAAACATGAGTCATCTTCAGAGCAACTTGCTTGCAGCCCATTTCTTCCTAGACTAGAGCATGTGGATACAGGTTTCTTTAGTGTCACTATCAAAAAAGAAGTGCTTGGACAGAAAGGACTCTATTCACCTATGCTAATTAGAAAGGAGAGAGGGGGGTAAATAATTCACAGTAGTAGATTTTGCTACAAAGTATGTCATTATAAGTCAGATAGTTGTACTTAGAAAATCATATTCTTTCCTTTTTAAATTTCCCAAATAAATGCATTTCCTGAATTGCACTGGATGTAAACACTAGCAAAATAAAAGGCTCTTCTGTAATTTATTTATAGGAAATTTTTAATAGAAAAGCAGCTTCTACTTATTACCTCCTCAAAGCCTTTCTTTTAATTAAAACTTACTTGTGGGCATCTTTCACCACCCAGTCATCCAGTGGTTGAAATTTGGGTAATCAGATAATATATCTAAGGAAGTTGCACATGCTGCTGTAAGTTATAGAGTACATCTTGAAAGCAATATAAATTGCAGTAAGACATACACCTTTCTTCCTATTCCTTTGCGAACTATCAGATACAGTCCAGAGTTCATTATAAATCTTTTGGAATAAATATAATCTGGCATATTCCAAAAGAAAGAGTTAAAATTGCATGTCCCAAAGCAAACTGCATAGCATCATTGACATATGGGTTATGAAGATTTGCTTTCGGACACCTCCTCCCTGAACTGAAGACCAGGTTTGAGCGAGCTTCTGCAGCTGGGAGGTCCCATTCTCTGGGACTCTCACAGTGTTCTACCACAGCCTGCATGCTAACTTCAAGAATCTCAACATGCCCTGAAAAACAGTACCAGCCTTCCTGTGGCAAAAAGTTAAGAAATAGTTATGTTGACTTAAAAATAAAATCAAGTGACTAGTGAACTAGATGTATAGAGATTCATCGAGGAGAGATATTTAGAATAGTAATATACTCATGCTAAACACAGTATTTTTCTTCTTTTTTCTAATTTTAAAAAATGTAGCTCTATATCCCTTGATTTCTTTGTTTTCTTCATCTACTTTGTACTTGTATTTTGCCTCATACATAGTAATCTTCCATCATGCGTCTATTCAACAGCAAATTATTTTATTGGCTAACACAGGTTTTAAAGTAAGGCACAAGTCTTTTACTCTGTTTCTCTCGCATATGAGTTACTTGGGAAACAAAATCACATGGTATGCAAACAGGTTTCTCGCAACAACAGCCCTGGAATATTAAAAGTTTGGCCTTTCCTGACAAAACCATCCACAGATTACTTCACAGAAAGGGTGAAAATGCAAACTTCTGAGACATTTTAGTAATTCCTACAACAAAAACAACAATTTGAAAGTGCAGGCCTCACTAAAAATAGCATATATTATTATTTGCATTATGCAGATATTCTTACATGAAGTTCCTGTGGAACAGGACAGAAAGGAAAGAAAGAAGGAAGGAGAGAAAAAGGAAGGGAAGAGAGGTGAAGAAGGGAAGGGAAGGGAAGGGAAAAAGAAAAAATGGATTCTGGGTAGATCCCTAGGACTGTGGTATAATCCAAACTGGTTAAGAATCTTTTACAAGAAAAAAAGAAAGAGGGTCTAGTAAGCTACATTCACCACTGGTCTCCATTGGAGACTAATGGACTAATTAGAATAAAATATTTCTCAAAGATAGCTACTATCCTTCTTAAATCTAAAAGGGGTTATTCAGCCTCTATTATAATTTAGTCATTCAGCATAGAAGGAATGAAGAATAACCATAAAATACGTGATGGTATTATTTACAACATATTCAGTGACACTCATGTGTAAAACAGAGTTTTGTTTTCCTCCAGATTCCTTTCTGAATAATGTAGTGATATCATAGATTTCCTCAAACTCTAAGCACAAAGAGAATCTCTGTGAAAGTAAGATGAGAGACATTTTCTAATGATTATAAATATAACTAACTTTTCTAAAAGAAAATCATGAATTACATTAAAATTAGACTATTAATCCTGGGTCAAAAAATACATAAAAACCCTTATTTTTAATGCAAATACAATTCTCCATTGTAAAATTTCTTTTTATGGATTTATTATATAGCCTAAAGTTTCTCAAATGAAGACTCTCAGAAAAATATTACAAAGGATATAAAGAACTTGAAGACATGAAACACAAGACTCCATTAGGAAACATGAGTTGAGGGCTCATTTCTCCCATTCTTTCTTCTCCTCACTGACATTTTCTTTCCCTGAATTCCATTTGCTGCTACTCCCAAATTCATTTTGTTTCCTCCTTTTGCACTTTACCTCCAGACCATTTTGAAATACAAAAATAGTTATTCAGCAAATAATAACTGAGTACCTATGATATCTATAGCAAAATAAATATTTCAAGTACGATTTAGTATCATGCTTCTCAAACACTTAGCCCCTTCTCGTTTCCCAGCTCTCTTGAATGACAATCTCTGAGTAGCAATAAAGAATAACACTCAGGGAATATGCTAAAATTGTCTCTATGATGGTTTAATAAACATGTTGAGGCTAAAATAATATATATTTCAAAACATACACTTTAACTTCTTCCCTTTTATCTTCAGCATTTGAACTAATTGAAATATATGTGACCTTTAAAACCACAAAAACAAAACAAAACAAACAAACAAACCAAAAAACACCTCTCTCTAGAATCACTTTTCCTCCAATAAGAGCTGGGTCTGAAACCTGAAACTTTTTGTTTTTACTTTTCCTTATTTTTCTTTCTTTTCTCTACTCATAAGGACCATCATTCTTCCAAGGCAGTTGATACTAATAATTAACACACTACTGAATCCCTATCTTGCTTGATACCTAAGGTCACTTCTTTCCTTACATACTTCAATAGTTTCAAAATGTCCCCCAAATTTCCTGGGTTGAAAACTTAGAACCCAATGCCACAGTGGTGAGAAGTATGAACTTTGAGGAGATTAGGTCATCAGAGTTTTGCCCTTATGAATAAATTATTGCTCTTATCAAGGGAGTAGGTTAGTTAGCACGGGATCATTTTCCTGATGAAAGCTGGGGAACCTTCCCCTGACCTATCATATCTTTCTTGTGGACCCATACACATGTGTGCACACATCCTCCCACCACATGATGAAGCAGCCCTTACCAGCTGTAGTTCCCTCAATTTAAACGCTCAGACTCTAGAGCTGTAAGAAGTAGATCTGTATAAATCACTCAGTCTCAGATACTCGGTTAAGGCAGCTGAAACAGACTAAGACAGAGTCTCCTCTCTAAACTTTTACAAGAATCCACTATACTCCTCCCTTCCAGCTTTCTTTGTAATCTCCCTTTCCTTTTTAGCCCATTCCCAGAATACTGGAGCATCTCAGGGTGATATCCCAGGCTCTTTTAATTCCCTACATAAACATATGCAGTCCTGCATGTTCTAAATTCCCACCTATATGCCGATAACTTCCAAATCCATATCTCCTTCGTGGATCCTCAGAATATGTTTCGAAGCCCATTTGAATTACCAAATGTCTACTCAACATCTGTATTTCTGGTCTTTCAGCAAATACTAACTCAGTATGCCCCAAACTGGAGGCATTCATTGGGATGCCACTTCGAACATTCCTTTTTTCAGTAAGGGCATCACAAAGCACTGTGCGGCTCAAGGCAAAAACAGGAAATCATCTTCACTCTTCTCACTCCACCCTTTATCCTCCACCTACCTAGCAAACAGCATTGCCCTGAAGTCTCTCCATGATTCAACAGGTGTTTCATCTTTGATACTTCCTTGTATCTTCATAACCACCATCCTGTGGAGCCCATTAGACATTTTTTGAACTGCAGAACCGAGCTACAAGAAATGTTTCTACAATGCAAATCTGACAGCATTACTCCTAAAATACTTCTTCAGCTTCTTTCCACTAAAACTCTATCTCAGCTCCCTCTTAATTTACCTGTATGTAGCTCTCCATCTTGTTATTCAGCATTCCTCTCTCCCCTTGCTCCCTGGATGCCAGTGTATTACTCTCTCTGGGGTCACAGTTCATGAGACGCTCATCTCACATACGCCTTCATACTAACTGCTCCCTCCATGGAGCAGGTCTTCTCTTTCTTGTACTTTTTGCTTAACTACACTCTGCTTTGCCATTAACCTTTGTTGTTTTGGCTCTGGGAATCTTAACCAAGACCTCCTGCATGCTATGGAAATGCTCTGTCACCGAGCTACAGTCCCAGCCCCAGGTCTTATCTTAAACGTCTTCTCAAGGATGCCTCCCTTGAAATGAGCTCAATAAATCACTTTTATAGTTATAGCCGTAAGTATTATATGATTGGTATATATTATAAATACATTTAACATAAAATTGTAGAATATAAATAAGTATAATAGTTTCAAATGGAGATTAAAAGTAAATAAAACAAGTTGGTTACCTGCTTTATCATCTCAATGCCAGATCATTTTCATGATATGTCTAAATTTCTGTATTCCTAGATTTTCCACTGATAAGCAATCTCAGAACAGAGATGAGAAAGTTTCTAAGTTCTCTTCCACAGTTTTCTATTACTCTAGCTGTAGCCATGGTGTAGAAATAAAAGAGACTTCCATCTTGGCGATATAGCCTTGGCATGGCATGAATTTTTCAATTCTCTCAGTTCTTCTCAGTAAGACAATAACTCATCACTTTCTCAAGGACAAATATGATGGAGAGAAGCACCTCATCTCACCCTCAATGCCACTATGTTCTTAGCTGGGGAACCTTAAAGTGAAGCCGAACACACAGAGAAGTAAATGTACTACAGGTAACACTGTGTAAATTGACTCCATTTTTGTATCAGTTGCACCTGATAGTCCTCAGATTAGCCCAGAGATCCCAGTATAATTTCGCATCTTCCTTAGGGAAATAAAATCCATTTTTGTCATATACTAAGTAAAATTTCTTAGGCTTTGGTGAAAAATGCTTCCTTAGGCGTTTTTACGCTACATCAAAGAAATTTTTTGTTGATGTTGTCCTCCCATAAGCACCCAATCTTGGTTAACTTCTCCATAGAATTGTGGTGTGTTTTGTTTTTTGTTTTGCTTTATTTCCATTCTTTTTTTGGTAATGGGAACTGAACTCAGGACCCTGTGCTTGCCAGGCAGGCATTGTGCTACTGAGCTATATCCCCAGCCCCTGTTTCCTTTCTTAATGAACTTTCTCTTTTTACCACTCTTTGTTACTGCTATTGTTGTTTTGGCTTGCTTTCTTTTTTTTAAATCACATACAAGAGTATGGTATTGTTAATATTTATCAGAAAGATGCATTAATTTAATGAGATTACTCAATTCATCTTATTAGTCATTTGATAAATTTCTCCTAAGGAAAAAAATATTGTTAGCCACTGTGCTAAATATTAATAAGACATTGAATCAAACAGGTTATCAAACAGGTTACTCTTCTTTTCTGAAGCTGACAACAGAGTGAGAGAGCATAGGAAAAACAAACTCAATGACATCAAATTCTCCAATTTTTGTAAACATAGTAAGGAAACAAGCATGAGGAAATGCTATAGATAAGGGGTGGGTGTATTTAGATAAGGTAACAAAGAAGATAAACTTGACATTCTAACCGAGGGCTAAAGGACAAAAAAAATCAGCCAGGGTAAGTGGTTGTGGGGAGCAGTCCTACACGTTGGGAACAGAATATGCTAACACTTTAATTCAGGCACAGCTTTTGGCATGTTCCCTAAACTGAGTGGCAGAGTGACTTCAATTTCATAAATCAGGAGTTAAACATTCAAGCTGAAGTTACAAAGGTAAAGAGAAAATGTATTCTACAGCACCTTAGTGGTCAAGGCAAAGAATTTGGATTTAATTCCAAGTATGATGAGAAGCTACTGGGACCTGAAACAGGGGAATAACTTGGTGTGGTTTTATAATATCAAGTGGTTTATATTTTAATGGGGTCATGCAGGCTGCTGCATGAGGAGCAGATTTGTGGGTGTAGAGTGGGAAGGTAAAGCAAAGTGACCAGTTGGGAAATTATCACTAGAGTCCAGAAGAAAAATGACAGTAGACTAGGAAACTGGCAGTAGAGAAAGGGTAGAGAGGGAAGCTTCAGGATGTAATATGCAAATGAAAACATTGGGATTTGCTAATAGATTTAAACACAATTATGCATATTTATAAGAACATCTGACTACTATTAATCTATACAAACAGTCATGACTTAACTTCACATTGTGATTGTAATGGGTATAATCAGTTGGATGGATGATACTAATTTAAAGTAAAGAATAATTTAGAAAAATATTGAAAATACATCCATTATGAAGAAATGTTGAACACCTTTTCAGTTGAATATATCTTTTACAGTCGTTAGTTATATATTAAGAGATTCAGTCCACGTCTGTTAAAAACAACTTCAGTACAATAGGAATACTATTTTTGTCGTGACTAATGTACCCCTTACTAATTTTTGGAAGAAATGTTATGGACTGTGATAACAACAGTTTCATTGCCCAGTGTGCTATCCTATTTTTCCTTTCACAAAACCACCAATTGCTCTTCAGGTGTGCTTGTCTCTCAGAGATTTGGCCGTGCATATGGCCTATGCCTGGCTCTGTACCTGATTTCACCTTCCTCAAAAAAACTATAGAGGGATGAATAGGCATGTATCCAATCAGGCCTTCCTTGGATGTTTTTAAATTGCATATGGTGAGTGGTTCTCTATTTCCAATCCAGAAGAGGGACTATTGGTACAAAAAAAAAAATCTGAACATAAGATAATAGAAAAGCTTAGAGTAAAATAGAGGCTTTTAAATTAGTTTAAAGTAGTCTGAGTTTATCTCACTGTAACTGGTCATCCTAGTTTACATAAAAGATAAATTTAATACAGAGTAACTGAGAGATATCAATAGTGAAGTTTGAAAGGTTAAAGTTGAACATTACAGGTTGAAGGGAGGAAAAAATAAGAAACAAGTTACATTATGTATAGGTATAAATGCTGTGTTCTGTATGTGATCATTATATATACCTGAAATGTACCAATAAAATTCTATTGGAAACTGTCTAAAAAACAAACAAACAAAAGTTGAACATCACAAAAGTTAAAACATGAGATTTTTGTTTCTTTTGCTTTATCTTAGAATAGAATTCTATATATTTACCATTAAATAATTCTACCATATCCATGGTTAAAACTTTGAACTAAAAATAAATATATTTGTGTGCGCGTGCGTGTGCGTGCATGTGCGCCTGCAGATTTGCATGTGTATTTAAGACTGGATCTCTCCCCCACCTCCTCTCTCTCCCTCCCTCCCTCCCACTATGTCATCCCCCTCCCTCCCTCTCTCTCTCTCTGTCTTTATGCATAGATAAATAGATAGATAGATATAGATATCTCACATATCTGGAAGAATACTTAAGAAACTGTCAGTGGGCTTGGAAAACAAAGGAATAGGAGTGGGAGAAGGAACTATAGGATTAGCTAGAAATATAACCAAGGGAGAAGGCAGATCTGAAATAGCATATTTGAAAGCAGTGATATAAAAGTATATATAGCTAATTCATTCAGATGATTCGATAAAATGATTACATCAGGTTGCTACTGAAGAAAGATAAGTATCTAGAGTGAATAATGGATGTGACCACTATGCACTGTTTTCTAAAAGTCTATTTAGATCAGATGAATAAGAGATATTGGGAGAAAACAATAAAGGCTAAGACCAATCTGCTTATTGGAATAAAAGAAATGTTAAGTAGCACAAAATCATATTTTATAATAGATTTCTTATGAGTCTACTTGGACTTCAAAAACTAAATTTTTAACTTCATATATAGCAATTTAATTTCAACTAATGAAGTCTAGTGAAGAACAGTTTGAAAAAACAGGTAATATGCATGTAAAGAATCAAGATATATCATGAAAAGGTACAAATTTCATATGATGGATGCTATCATTATGCATATCTAAAATGTACCAATAAAATTAATTACAGAAAAAGAGACAAATGCATATACACTACCCTAGACTAATGGATTATGAAAACATAGCAATGAGAAGAGAAATACAGAGATTGAAAACAATTCCTTAAGGAGACTAGAAATGATGCAAGGATTGCAGTTGTCCTAGGAATCCCCAGTGCTAACAGCACAGTCTCCTCTTCTTCTGCACCTTTTATATGGATATTTCTCTCCATTCTCTACAGATTCCACATCGGCAAACTCGACAAACCCCTGAATTTCCTCAGCTACCGAGTATACCAAAGAAAACCAAATGTGTATGTCCAACCCTCATTTTGAACCCCATGTCAGCTTCAATCTTTTACCTTGGAGTCTCTCTATAGATGATCCTATTATAAACAAGTAAGTTAAGACAGATGTTAATATACAGTCAGAAAGGGATTGGGTCCTCAAAGAGGTCAGCACGAAAGACAGAGACATCAGAATTATGGCTGGAGGCAAACCTGAAGAGAGCCAGGCTTGCAACATAAACAGCAATTTGAGTTTATACTGTAGGTGAGTGACCAGAACACCCAGACCCATACTCCCTTCCCCAAAATGCCTTTGTTCTTTCTTCAGACCCTGACTACTATGTGACTCTTTTCCCCTATTGGATCAATAAGTTAAGCAGCTATATTTATAATGCTATAGGTTGACTGTAGTTTGACCCACATCGTATACACACTGTGATTTTTCTGTATCAATTACTCCTAAGGGCATCACTGGCCACACATTGGGACCCCTTCCTGGGAAATCCATTTACTTCTCGTAAAACTCTCTTAACTTCTTCCTTTGGTTCACGACTTCATTCCTTCATGTTATGAGACCATGAACTTGGCACAGTTGACATCTAACATGTCAGGAGTTTTATTTTTCTTACATCAACCCAAGCCACTAACATCTAATATATCCACAGCAACTCATGATATTCCATTCCTCAAACTTCTGCTGCTTTCTGATTGCCAGCTTAAACCATCACGATACACCAATGTAATATCTAAACAAGAAATGTCTGAATTTACTACCAACTCTTATCATTCAAGATTCACTTCCAGGCTGGTGGTATAGCCCAGTGGCAAAGTACCTGCCTGGGAAGCGCAAGGTCCCAAGTTCAATCCCTAGTACCAAAAAAAAAAAAAAAGAAAGAAAAAACAAACATTCCCCTCCAGCAATAGTTCATCTAAAATGTTTATCAACCTCCTCAGATTTATT
>RJWT010036111.1:0-13328 GCA_004365215.1 Cuniculus paca | reverse complement strand
GATGGTAATGTGCCTTTTGCATAGTAAATTTTCTTCTGAATTCACTGTGTATTTTGATCACACCTTATATATATCTTTTCTTGCAAACATGTTTAAAGACTACTGCTTTATTTCTCAGGTTACAAATCTATAAGGCAAAGAAGGTACTACAATAGAATTGGTCTAAGTACACATTGTGAGTCACTCCCATTCCGTCTTTCTTTTATGCTATTTCTTTCTTCACTCAGTACCTACTTTTAGAATACTAACTTGTCACCTGATGATTAATTCTTAGAATAGTTAACTTTCTATTTCCAGTTTGCAAGCATATTTCTACAGCTGTTCTGTTCTTAAGCTTGTGGAGATGCTCACAAGACAAAGCGCTGGCAATCGGTTATAAAATATGGTGTGAAAGAAGTGCACATAAGAAGGGAACGATGTGCTTTAGAAAATGCCATAGTTGACAATGGACTACTTAGCTTCATAACTTAGGGGCTAAGAGTCAAGTTTAATGGAACATCATTTACACTAACAAATTGGTGAGCAACTGGCATATATATATATATATATATATCCCATTTTATATATTAGAAAAATGGCTGTTTCTTACAGAATTGTGAGAAAATGTCTAAATAGGAAGTATCAGGAGTCTGTCTCATATAGAAAACAACCGCATTAGGAGAATCTATCAGATACATTGTAAATACTGTAGAATTTTAAACACTACGGGGTCTTTCAACCTCTAAAGAAAGGCTTGGATGGTAAGCTAAAGTTTATTTTAGTCAGTTTTAGCTCAGTAACAGCTTCCCCACCTTGAGGTCCATGGTAGACTGTGTAGAAATTGCAGGAGGAGCTTACCCTGTATATGGGAGCCAGAACAGGCATTAAAGACCCTGTTCTGCAAATATGCTGAATCTGTGTTGTGATAGCTGACCACTGTTTCTCATGATAGACATGCAGAAACAAGTCCCCTTGTTATTGAAAGTCCTACCACTTCTCCTCAGTGTTTCAAACTGCCCCTTCTAGAAAAAGTAATCTCAGTGAAGGTAAATATTAAGTACATTTTTTATTTACCTTCTCATTTTTTTGTTTTGCACCTTTATATGAGAAAGGTATTAAAGACTAGGCATTCAGAAGCAAATATATATAGATATAGATAGAGAAAAAGAGCAATTCCAGACTGAAAAGAGAGATTAATAGAGTGCATATTTGAAGGAATGATGGCCAAAAACCTTTTAAATTGTATGAAAGGCATGAATATAAATATCCAAGAAACACAGCTGCGATAAACTCAGAGATACTAATACAGAGACACACTATAATTAAACTCCAGAAAGCCAACAGACTCCTGAAGGCAGCAAAAGAGAAACATATCATACTCGGTAGTCTCAATAATATTATCTGAAAAATTTCTCATCAGAGACTTGGGAAGCCTAAAAACATTTGGGCTACTGTATCCAAATTTTAAAAGAAAAAAAATCAGAGTAAAGAGACAACTTAAGATATTTTCAAATACACAAAAACTGAAAGAGTTGTTACTATTAAATTTGTCCATTAGAAGTATTTATGGGAATTCTGTAGGTTGAAATGAAAGAACATTACACAAAACTTACACCTAGACAATGAAGTACAGATTCTTGCAAAGGCAAGCACATGTACAGTGACAAAGGCTAATATTATTATAATATTTTGTAACTTCACTTTTTGTTTTCTATGTGATTGAAGGGAGTAACACAATAAAAATAGTATAAAAGACAGTACTATTATAACTTTCACTTGCACCTCCACGTTTGTTTTCTACATAATTTAAGAGATAAATAAAAAACAGCTATCTATATCTTTTGACACACAGTATATAAAAATGTAATTTTATGAAATATATAACTAAAAGAATGAAAAGTAAATTGTAAACTATTAAACTGTGAATTAAACTGAAGTTGGCATAAATTCATAGTAGAATATTTTAACTTATGTATATTAAATATATTCTTAATATCAAACTAGGAAATAGTTACAGAGTATACAGGAAGAGTTGAGAAGGAAATAAGAGTGCTTCACTATTCAAAAAAAGAAAACTGCAAATAAGAAAAGTGTGATTGTGATGTGTCAATTTGATGCAAGAACAACATAGCAGTAAATTTTGAATATGTCTGGGAATGACGACAAGCAAGGCCAGCAATATGAGGGGCAGACGCTGGATGTGGATGGCACCAATCAATAGGCTTGCAGCTTGGACAGAATAAAAGGAAACAATTTCTTTTTTTAGGAGGAGCTCTAGTCTTTGCCATTGTCTTTGGACGTTGGTCTCCAGTTTCTCCAGCCTTGCAGCATGAACTCCTTAGCCTTGCAATGCACTCTTCATCCTCTGACAGAGACTCGAGCTGGTGACTACAATGAGTTTTCAGGCCTTCTACCTTGGATTGTTCCTGTATTCTTTGGCTCTCCAGTGCACAGACAGACATTTTGGGTTATCAGCTTTGGGTTCTACAGACTGCTATGCGTACTCTTCCTCTTCTGATCGTGTAAGCTAACCCAGTAAATCCCTTGTATAATTAAATAAGAATTTTATATTTGTTTGGTTCCTCTAATGAAGCCCAATCCAATGAGCTAGAACTGAAGGAAATGGAGGTCTAATAGATACAGTATATAGAAAACATCTAGTAAAATGACAGAAATAGTTTTCTTCTTATCAGTAGTAACATTTAATATAAAATGACTGCACTCTAAACAACACACAAGTAGTAGCAGAATGTGTTTAACAAGAGTCATTATGGTAGCTATTATTGATTGCTTTTTACCCTGTTTAGAAGTCATATACCATATTCATTGCTTTGTTGTGATTTACTTTACTTTGTTGTATTTTGTTTGGTTGTATTCTTTTCAAAATAAAAAAAAATCCATTCACTATCTATAGGAGATTCACTTTAGATTAAAGGATCCAAATGGGTTGAAAGTGAAAATGTGGAAAAAGGTATCTGTGCTTCAAACAGTAACCAAATGAGAACAGGAGTGGCAATCCTAACATGAAAAGTAAACTTTAAATCAAAAACATTATGGCCGTGTGTCATGGCACATGCCTGTAATCCCAGCACTCAGGTGACAGAGACTGGTGGTTCGCTGTGAGTTTGAGGCCAGGCTGCCAGCCTGGATACAAAGTAAGTTCACTGCATAGTGAAACCCTATCTCAAAAAGAAAAAAAAGAAAAAAACCATACCAAACTTTACTAAAGGACCAAACAGACAAACAAACTGGTTACAAGCGTCTCTGAAAAGGATTATATATTAGTAGAAGTTTCAATACAGCAAAAAGTTATTATGTTTGTGAACATTTTCCCACCTAACAGCAGATCATTAAAATATATATAGCAATATTCATACAATTAAATTGAGGAATAGAGATCTATAAGAATAGCTTGAGACAATACTTTCATTATAAAGAGAATAATCTGATATAAAATTAATAAAGAAACAATGTAACAGATCTAAGAGATACATACACAAACCTCAATGGTAGGATATACATTTCTCTCCAGTGAATGTGGGAAGTTTCCTAAGATAAACTGTATGCTGGGCCACAGATTAAATTGCAATTAGTTTTAAAAAGATACATATTATAAAAAGTATCTTCCCTAAATTATGAAATAATATCACAAATCAATGACAGAAATAAAATTGAGTAAAATCCAAAATTTGTGAAAAACAATGCACATTTAAAAGACTAATGGATCAAAGAATAACTTACAAAAGCAATTAGAAAATAATTAGTAAAAAATGAAAACAAAATCACAGCATTGTGTTCTCTTTTAAAAATAAAAACATGATTTCTATGTGATCCAACAATTCTATTTCTGTGTATATATCATAAATAATTGAAAGTAAGTTCTCAACATATTTATACATGCATTGTAGTAGTTCATTCAGGCTAATTATATCAAAATTTCATGAATGAGTAGCTCATAAACAGAAATTGATTCTCAGAACTCTATAAGCTAGGAAGTGCAATACAAGGGACCCACATATTTAGTGTCTGGCGATGGCCAATTTTCTGATTCAAGGACAGCATTTTCTTATAAATACTCATGGTGGAAGAGAAAAGGCAGCACTTTGAATCTTCTTTTATAAAATGCTAGATCCATGAAGGCTTCATTGTCATGATCTAATCATCTTCTCAAAGCTCTACCAGTGTAATCACAATGGTGATTAAGAAGGAAGATAAGAATTTGAAGGACACAGGTTTTTGGACTATAGCACCCATGTTCATAGGGGCATTATTCACAGGGAAGTACTCCATGTACCCATAGGCAGATGAATGGACAAATAAAATGTGATATATACATACAATAAACAGAATTTTTTCCAGTCTTGAATAGGAGGGAAATTCTGACATACGTTACAACATACAGGGACTTTTGAGGATATTTTGCTAAGTAAACAAAGCTGCCAAAAAAGATTCTGTATGTTTCCACTTAAATAAGGTAACAATAGTCAAAATCACAAAGACAAAATGTAGAAGGATGGTGGTCAGGGCTGCAGGAAAGGGTGAGTGGTGAACAAATTTAAGGGAATAGTGTTTCAGTTTTGTAATATGTGGATATGTAGAATTATGTGGATGAATGATGGTTATGATTGCATAATATCCCAAGCTATATGCAAGTTACTGAACTGTGTAATTAAAAATGATAAATACTTATGTCGACTTTATCATAATAAAAAAATTGAATGCAAAAATGCTAATTTCTTTCTAAAGAAATATGTTGCTTTTTCTTAAATAACAATACATAAATTATATTAAAAATCATTCAGAAACATTATATTATTATTAATTTATTTAAAAATTTTTGTGATAGCTAAGTATTAAAATGCCAAAATTATCAAAAGTAAGGATTATGTATTTTTCATTGCTATTAATCCTGTCATAATTGTAAGTTTTAGTTAGACATCTTGAGTCAAAATAAAAATGTTTAACATAATATTTAATATGGTCCTTAAAATTACTTGAGAATTAAAAATCCATGAGTACATTATTATGAAATGTGTCCATACCTCAAAATATTAATATTTATTTTGCTTATATTTTTACATTAAAAGGTAAAGTTATTTGTATGAATATTTGGTAAATTTATATACAACTTTTTTCGCAAGTATAGCCTACTACCAAAACATTAATCTTCCATGTATTTGCAAGGCAAGTGCTGTAGCAAGATGGTTTGTTTTCATTTACTGGACCCATTTAATAGTTTAGACTTCAAAATTAAGCCCTTGGATATGGCTGTTGTTGAATTACAGCTCATCAGTCGTCGTATCTGTCAGATTTCCTAGTATCACTATAGACTAGATATGCTGAGTCTTGTTTGTTTTTAACTTAAAAATGCTTTTGAAATGAAAAGACCTGTAGTTTTGTGATAATTATTGGGAAAATATATAAAAAACTGAAATTTATATCTTGTAAATGCGTTGGGTTAGGCTTGAGGGTGTATTGTTAATTTACCGATATAATTTAGGAGCTATACAATTCCCATTCAGCAGAATAAAGCAGGGGTCTCCAGAGAATTCTCAGTTACTTTTTACTCTTTTTCATTTAGTTAGTACTTTTCTCTGTCAGGGTAAGCAAAGAGAAAGAATTTGCATTATATGCCTGTGTTATCTGGATTAAAATTTGAATAAATTTAATTGCCGCATTAGTCAAAACAATATATACTTCAAATTTGACTAAGTGAAGAAAAATAATTGGTTTATTATTGCTTTTTATAATGCAGCAATATTTTTACCTCTGACATTACACTCTGCAATGCAGATGAGTTATTATTAAAAACGAGTTTAACAGAGATGTGCTAATGATGAGTTCACTGACGCTGCATCAGAGCAAAAATAGGCAATCTATATCTAACTTTATGCTGATGATACAGTGGGAAATATGTTTGTTTAAAAGACCATCTGCTATTTTCAGGCATTTATATGCAATTCTATGGTGAATCGTTAAACCATCTTGACTGTAAACTAAAAAAAGTCATATGCTATTAACAACGGTGCAGCCCCCGTCTGCTCCTAGATATTTGTCAAAGAGCTGGTTTTGGTATGTTATTTATTTGAAATGGCATTGGTTGCCTTAAGTGGCTTATTCTTTAACATATATTTGCTTCATTAACATATTAGGCTCATCGAGGTCAATATTTTAAACTTGAATTAAAAGTGTAACAGGAGAATGAAACTTTAGCTTATGCCAAAGCCCTCAGTTATATAAGAGTGAGAATCTCTTATGTTATTGTTGCTTTTTTTTGTTTTGTTTTGTTTTTTCATTTGATTTTGATTTATTTTGTGTGAAACAGTTCATGCCAAAGGTATGTTATAAATCTATGGCTTTATGATTTTTTTAACCATATAGAGAACTATTGTCAAAATACAATTTACTGAGTTCTCTAATGGTCATTTTACCATTACAATTGTCTCTCTTTTTTAGAGATTCCCTTAACAAGTAACTTATATATGATTAGTTACAAAAAAATTGAACACTTATGAAGCAGTTTGTTAACATACACTCAATGTCCAGTTACAACTATAGAGTATTTCTTAATCTTATATCCACAGCATGTTGGAGAACTGAATAGGAAGTCTTAAACTTTCTGCTGTAGAACTTTTCCATGCATGGCTCACAGCCAGAATAGAAATCCTGCTTCACTTAGCATCATTTGATGTTACAGGAGAAACCCTCTGGCTTCAGCATACAATGTCTATATTCCTGTAGCCTCCACTTGGAAACAGCGATGTGTGCAGAATTTTAGTGCAAAGACCAGCCTGGAGCCCCCCATCCTGATGTTCCTTGGTATTTGCCTGTAGCTAGCACTGCTGTTACCCTGCTTCATGATGCAGGAGTTGCTTGGGAAGGTAAGCAAGTTATTCATTTTTGGAAGTTTACTGCACAAAAATACTCTGCACATTCCTTCATTTAGATATATTTTTTGCAAAACATTAGATAGTTTCTTGGTTTACATATCCTCTCTAATTTCCTTCCCAAAATATAAATGCTACTTAATCATTATACAAATGTATTTAATATATTTTGGGCAATGTGTCTAGCAAAAAGGATTTTTTATTCTGACTCCTACTTTATGTTTTTAGTAGTATTTTTATTTCAAATAAAGGCTTCGCTTTGTATTGGATTGATGATTCAACAAAGAAATCACTCCACTACTTTATGTATCAGAAGTTTGCCAGGAGGTGAGCATTATGTAATAGTTGCTTTAAATGATCATTTTCTTTGATGATTTTTAGGAAGAGATAAGGCAAGCTTGATTTTTTATCCAGCTTTCTTGAGAAAGAGAGAGAAACAGAAAGAGACACACAAATACCAAAAGATGAGAAAACAGCATATTAAAATGCATTTGAGTTAGTACAGATTTTTAGGATAAGAGCATCATAAACTTTATAATGACCACTTACTAAAATTAAATTAAATTTCATAACACAGAATGTTAAACATCTTTACAAAATAAATTTGATAAAATTTATTTGACAAGGTGGAAAATTGAAGAAATGATTTTCTACGAGTTGTTAGATTTTAAATAAAATTGAATGAATAATATAATTGAAAGAAATGATTACACTGCATAGAAACTGCTCCCCATTTTCTCTTTCTCAACATACATAATAAGCACAAAGATCGTTTTACAGTGTCTAGGCTAGAAATATATTATAAATCATTTTCCTTTAGCAGTATTATTTTCAAGATTATTGAGTATTTAAGTAACCTTTAATTAGTGTATGTAAATAATTTTCCCTTTATTAACTATGAATTTGCCTTGGCAGCTATAACAGATGACTCAGACATTGACTTCTGAAACTCCTCATTAGTACCCAATATTACAAGCGCTTCTACTGAATTGAATGCAAACTTTAAGTGCAAATTGACCACTAGATGAAATGAGTAAAATGCATCCAAATGCTAAATGAGATTAAAGAAAAAAGTCATAAGAAAGTAAGCAAATCAATATAATGATGAAAGATGCCTAAATGTAAATGTTATTATTATGAATCATAAGCAACAAACTCACTTTTAAAATGTCAGGAGAAAATTTGAACTTTTAAAAGAAAAAGTAGTTGCTTTATTAATTGAAAAGAATAGTTCTTATATGGAAAATTGAGTACTGGCAACTTTATGCTATTCTCATAATTACAAAGACAAAAAATTACCTTACCAAAAGTTGAAGCATTTAAAATTCTTCCAAAGTCTGTGTAACCCATACTCAGTCACTGCAGATTAAGTTGATTCCAAACAGTGAAGATTTTCCTCTTACAGTTTTGGGGAAATGGCTGAACTATTGAAATTTCAATGCATTTACTAATGAAGATGAAGGGATAGGGTCGTAAAGCCACATCTATGCAAAAATGTTTTACAGAAATAAAACATATGTCAAGTGTACAACCCTTCATTTTCAACCACACATCCTCAATATTACATGACAATGCCATTTGTTGCTAGTTAGTTGAGCTAATTTGAAAGGATGCCTTCTACCAACACTTCATTACAGTTTCCTAAGAGTGTAATTGCTGCTCTATTTTGGCCATCCAGTCTTCTCCTCCAAGCCTAATGACTGGCTTCAGGTATAAAAGATGGACTATAGATGTCCCACAAAAGGGGAGACCAGTTTCTTCCAAGGTATTCTCTAATTCTATTTTCAGCTTTTATGCATCTGACTTCATTCTTTGTAGTTCTTTTCCCACCTGGTAATTTCCTAATATTTATCTTTATATGTATTTGTTTTAGTTACTTTTCTTGTTGCTCAAACAAAATATCTGACATCCAAAGTTAAAGAAGGAAAGTTCTATTTAGTTTGCAGTTTGTAGAGGTCATAGTTCATAGTTGGCTGACTCCAAGGCAGGTAGGCATAGCAAAAGGGCACTGCAGAGGGGAAACAGTTTGTGGCAGGCAAAGACAGCCATAGCAGGCAAGTAACAAGTGACAAGATATTAGTCCCTTATATCTTATCTAAGGACACATAGCACTCACACTCTTAATCCTAATATTGCACCATGAATCCATTCCAGCATCATAGTTTTGAAAAACTCTGCCAAATCAATCAGTGGACTAACTTAGTAGTCACACACTCTAGATCCAGCTACCTCTGAAAAGCCCCACCTATGACTGCATAAGGCTGTGGGGTGACATCTGGACTCAAGCCATAACAGTATTCAACTGTCAAAACAACTTTTTATCTTTTCAATCAAAAGGCTGCATCTGCCCAGAGCATGCAACTGTTGCGAGTGGGATGCAGTTAGGATAATGTAGTTCTGTTCTTTAGCTGGTTGTTCTTTACCTCATGAACATGTTCAAAATGCAGTCTGTCTCATCTACACTTGTGGAGTGTAATTCTTCCCTGTAGCAAGATCCACAGCTGATTGAATTAAATGTAACAATTTGCAAAATACACTACCACTGTTCATTCAGCTAAGAAGGCAAAATGACTACTTTTCTAGTCCTTCAAGTCATGTAGTTGGAACTAGGTGGATGCAAAAAGCATGGATAAGTCAAGGAAAGTCGTTTGCTTTCCACTCTTTCATTTGTCTGAACTGCAGACTCAAGGGCTACATGAACACCCACCCATGAAGAGAACACTGACTACCAAGAAGTCCAGCTCTTCAAAACAGAGACCTCTACTATGCATTGCTATTTTATCATTTGTGAGCCACAATATATTAGTACAGCACATGAACACCTGAAATGATAAAAAAGTTATTTTTCTGCAAAATAAGCTAATAAGTATTCATTTGCAAAGACACTTTATTTTGTGAAAACCTATGAAATAATATTTCACCATTAATAGTGCAGAGATTGGGCATGTGAACCATTAACAGAGGAAACAATCCCAGAAGAAAAGGAATAGGACTCATCCATTGACAAAGGAGACAAATATGTACAGATATTTTAAAAAGTGGAATCTGGATACAGATATTTCTTTTATTTGTTTGTGTAGGAAGCCAAAGACTACTTCCTGCACTATGTATAGGACTGTGTGTGATATTTCAATACCATGCACTTTCAAAATGCATACAATGGTTAGGAGAAGAAAATTTCAATATAGATTTCAGGTCAAAGGATAAAATTTTGAACCTTGTCTCCATCTACACCCTTGATTCCATTACAAAGCAAGAGAAAATGCACAATAAGGGTGTGAGACAATTTATAAAATGTGCATGGAATGTCTTCCAGAGTGAAATAAGTCTATTATTTCAAAATACAATGTTCCATGGTGGGTGTGGTGGCACATACCTATAACCCTAGCTACTTCAAAGACTGAGGCAAAAGGATCTCAAGTTCAAGTCTGGACTAGGCCACTTAGTGAGATCTGCCTCAAAACAAAAAATAAAAATAGCTGATGATGTAGCTCAGTGCTCAATGGGTTCAATCTATAGTACTGCAAAAAAAATGGTGGTCCATGTTAGTAAACGTGTATTCTACCATTCATAAATATTTTATGCTCCCTGTACACCTTTTGTGATGCATATAATACATCACATTTTGTGGTTCTGCTACAAAATGTCATTTTTATTATTAATTCATCATATATACAAGGGCTGGCGATATAACTCAGTGTCACAAGTGCTTGTCTGGTAAACACACAGTCCTGAGTTCAGTTCCTGGCACCAAAACAAAAAAATGCATCATGTATAAATACATAATTTTCTAATTTATAAAAAAAAGAATAAAAATTTTTCCAGGAAAATTCAACTCAATGTTAAGAATACTAAAACAACCCAACTTCATTTCTAGAAATATGTCCAGATTATTATTTAAAAGAGTAAACTTTATTACTACCAGTTATACTTACTGTAGTTTCTTTGAAAATTTCCTAGACAATTATTACTAAAAATAAATGTTTTCCTGAAATAGTTGTTGATTTGGGAATTAAATAAATATTTTGAAATCCTTGGAATGCAATCATTTCTCTTCATTTGGGTAGTACCTTTCTTTTAAAATCTCAGTGAATTGAATAAATTTTTAGAATTTCGAATCACACACATATGAATCAAAAATATCATTGAGTAGTATTGTCTCTCATGAATTTCATGGTTTCACTGAAGTTTTGGTGTAAAAAATAAAAATCTGTTTCATAGCTCAAGAAATATTTAAAACATTACGTCCATAGAATTGTTCTAAAGACGCAAATTGTTTATCATATAAAAATTGATTCACAAAAGCACTTTTAAACACCTGAATGTGACAAATGACCAGAATACAAATTTATGAATGTTAGGGCATTTTCTAGCCATTTATTTGTCTAATTGGTTCTGCTTTCCTAATATACATTTCAAAATTCTGGTAATAAACATAAATTCCTGTGATACATGAGGTCATGAATCCTAAAGTTGTCTAATGTCCCTGAATCTAAGATAGAGGTCTTGATCTTCATATTCTGCCAATGATTAGGTTTTCTCCAATTTTGTTTTGTTCCTCCATAGTGAAACGTTTGATTTTAAAGTATTTACCAGAATAAAACTATCAGTTTGAGCTCGCTTACGGAAGGAATATACTGGTCCAAAAATCAGTTTCATTCACATTTAGTAATTCTGACACTTCACAAATTATGAAGAAAATATTTTGCCTCTAATGTTATAAGACTAGGAGAAGATGAAATTCAGAGCTCCAGGACCAGAAATCAAGCATAAGTTTCTAAGAAGGACTACCTGGAACTTTACATTTCTACGTAGTCAGGGGAAACAAGCAGGAGGTTTAGCATCTTACAAGGACAACTGCATAACAAGTGGTCATGATGGAAGGCTCCTCGACCCTTCAGAAGTTATATATCAGATGTTACCCTTGCCCAATATATAAAGAGTTTGTGTCTCTCAGCTGTGACTTTCCTACTGGTAGTGTGGTGGCATCAACTATCTAAGTCTCGGTATCTAATCTTTGACCTATCAACATTTAAAAATAGGAATAGTTCATAGGACTTTCTGCCTTAACCCAAAGGAAAAGTCTGATTAAATTTCCTAAGATCCTGTGGTAATAAAATGGTGCCTTGATTTGTTTGATGCTATGAAGTTCCTAATTATCCATGAAATCAGCCATAAAAAATCCAAGGCAGACAGCAAATTCAGATCAAAAATTCGAGATTATACAAGATTTTATTATATGTCATCGGTCATTAATGCCTACTATTGTATACAAGTATTAGATATTTGACTTTCAAACAAATTTCAAATTTATATTAAGCATGGTCTTAGAAATATCTACAAATATAGTTTCAAGTTGTGGAAAAATGCGCTGTATGAGTTTCCATAATGTTTTCATACATGTACCTTTATTTCTACTCAATAGTAACAGATGAACTTTTCAAGTAAAACTAATAAAGTTCTGTAGTCTTTATGAAAAGCAAGTAGATAACTTATCTTGAATATATTCATTTTTTCCTGTGCTGTATAAAAAGGCAAACATGTGGATGCTGTATACTTTAATCCAATTCTGTTCTCTACCATAAGACATAACACAGAGGTATTACATAATTACTGGTGTAAAGTTGTACTTGTGGAAAAGTATCCTGGATGGAAAATGTTCATGTCTTTCTGTGATGATTAGAGCTGCCACAAGCAATATCCACATACCAGCCTTAGCACCTGACACTTAGACATGTTGATAGATTCAAGGAACAGCTGCTAGAACTCAATGACAAGTCAAGGTTTTAAGAAGTTTAGGGTGTTTTGTGTCAAGTTCAGTCAAATGCAATGAGGGATGAAGGTAATGTTAAAGAAATAAAAAATGATAAAGAAAAATGAAGAGTTACACTAAACATTTACTCCAAACTTCAGAAAAGAGGTATGTTGTGACTGAAAGCAAAGTCTAGCTACAATATGGAACAATGTTGGAAATAGTACAGTGTTGGAAATAATTTGGGATAAAAGCTAGAACACTCATTTTTATTATTATGGACAACTTTTCCTCTGTTCTCTTTCTTTCCCCCATATATAAGCAAATCTTTGCATTTTCATCCTTGGGTTCTATTCTTTGCCTTCCATCAGTCTTTAAATTATCTCCCTCCACTCTCATCCTAATCCTTCAATCAGACAGCAATTTTTCTAGGCTGCGCTCATCCCCAACAGCTATACTTAGGAAGAAAGGTATTGCTTTCCAAGATCTCTCAGGATAGGAGCTGGAAATCCTCTTTCATAAATAAAAGTTTTCCACAAGTCACTTTATAAACTATTTTGATAATGAAGGTAGATTTCAGGAATCTTTATGAAAAGGGAAAGAAAATCCCAATAAAAACAATAACCAACAGCTAACACAATATGCAATAGAGTAAAAATTTCAATAAATAGAAAACAAAACATATATTAGGAAAAGATGAATTTAATTTA
>RJWT010036110.1:0-13327 GCA_004365215.1 Cuniculus paca | reverse complement strand
TACCCCGAGGCCCACCAAGGGACAGTGGGGGTGCTCGGCAGAGTGGGGGAGCTCACTCAAACACTTGAGGGCCAAAGGATAACTGCCTATTTTCCAAACAAGATGCTGCGAACCAGGCTCGCTCTTCCGCCATCCCAAGCTCTGGGTAAAGGCATCACTCCTTGGTGAAGAGGGACTTTGGGGTCTCGAACCCCACTGTCTTAGCCTGAGTCAGGGTTTTGGAGGCCACAGATCGGAAGAACCAAGGGTTGCAGCAGTGGAAACAGAAGCCTTGTTAAGCTGAGCAGTGAACAAATGCAGGAGATGCGGGCAGGAATGAACTGGAACAAAGCCAGGCAAGAGGCATCACAATCGGGGTCCCCGAGAGCACAGCTGAGAGCCCGCTGCTCCCTCTCAAGGCCTCACTGAAGCACTGGGGCCAGAAGCCCCCATGAAAGGGCTTCTTCATCTTGGAGGTCAATAATAAACCTTGCTTGACAAGTGTTAGTAACTTCCCTTTGTACCAGGGATGATGGGTTTGGGAAACGGCCAGAGCACACACAGTAGTGTGCGTTCTTGTCAAAAGCAGGAGATGGACTCATCACAACAGCATGATGCAGAGCCAGGGGTCTGACATCTGACTCCAGGGCTCTTCGGTGGCCTTCAGTACGATAAACCCCCAGACTTCCACAGAGGAGCCAGCCGGTCCCAAACGAACCTTGCAAGATTGTAAATCTACCCACGGGCCCAAGGTTTCCTTTCCTTAATAAGGAAATATAGTGACTAACGCACCGGACGGGGCAGGCATGTAGGAGCCAAGGGTAAACTAAGGCAGCCGCTGCCCCACCCCCAGCTGAGGCAGATCGGTCAGCCACTGCCAGGTAGAAATTCGGCCCATTCTAGATCTGACCTTTTGCAAGAGGAGCTGATTTTGATATAAAAGTGAAGAGATTTTTTAAAAAACTATTGCTTCAAAAAAAACAAAACAAAACAAAACAAAAAAAAAAAAGCATGCTATTAACACAGCATGGAGCAAGCATCACAGCCTATTACATTTAGGAGCCAGTGGCCAGAGAGCGCGAAGGGCCAGTCCTGTACCGAAATTTCTGGCTCTTGACATGTGGCTTCTTGACATTCCACTTAACTCTGCTAAGTAAAACTTGAAAAGAAAGAACAGAATCATGACCACGAATGTTTAATAATTTAAAAGTGACTGTTCACTTAAGTCTGTGGGACAAAACTTTTGCACCCGTGGCTCACAGAGGAGCGAATACCAAGAGGGGCCAGCTCATTTGCCTGTCTTCTGGAAAGTCTGTAAATCACCTTCTGATTCTGCCTCGAATACGCCCCACTCCTTTCTAAATGAACAAAATCCTGCTCCAAGATCCTGCACCTCCGTGGTTAATAAATAACACTGATGGGGGTTTCTCCCTGCCTGCAAAGTTCCTGACTTCTGACCTCTGACCTTACCCACTGGGCTCCAAGAGCACAGCCCTGCGATAGCAAAGCCACCTCCCTCCCAGATCCTTGTGACTCCACACTCTCGAGCTCTGTGGTGACAGCTGAATACTGTCATTGTCCCTGAGCCTGAAGCTGAGGCTCAGGGGACAAGGAGGCATTTAGGGAACTGCGCACGCTTTATGTTCACTGCGATATGAAGGTGGTCTCAGGAAAGACCACCTCATCGCTACAACGGGAACCCGCGACTGCTGCTCTTGCCCCAGCATGGGCTCGAGTTTCCTGGTGGTTCTTATAATCAGGCTCAGCAATAAGTTCAAGGAGGTGCAAGACAGGATACCAGGGAGCTTTTATTACACAGTCAGGTGTGCAGAGAGTTCATGCAGAAGGCTGCAGGCAGGGCATTAGTTAGGATGGGAGATGAAGTGGGAGACTTCCTAAATGCTAGGCATGGGAGACAGAGGAAACAGTCAGAGGTGGATCTACCCACAGTGCAGTGCAGCCACTAAAACTAGCTCCTCCTTAGAGCTGGTCACACTGAAAGGGGCTGGCGCCACACACCACTGAGTGAACAGAGAGGCAGGAGACACGGAATGATGCTGAATGCAGGTGGAGAAGCCCTAAAGCAAAATGCTTGGGACCAGAGGTGTTTGGAATTTCAGATTTTGGAATATTTGTATATTTATAATGAAATACCGTGGGATGAAGCCCAAGTTTAATAAGAAATGCATTTACCTTTCGTATGGACATCATAGGTCCTACTGGGTAACTTTACTCAGTATCTTCCGTGTGCCTTTGTTCGGACAGTGACCTAGCCTATCACACGAGACCAGGTGTGGCGTTTTCCACCTGTGATGTCAATCAGCACTCAGAAAGTTGTGGATTCTGAAGCACTTTGATATTCAGATTTTTGGATTATAGATGCCCAAACTGTATTTAATATACTTGTACAGAAGAAAGACAGGAAGGAAAAACATCAAAATGTCACCTGTGAATATCACTGAATTTGGGGATTATGGAAGGTTTTTTTTTTGTTTTTTTTTTTTGTCTTTTTGAGACAGGGTTTCACTATGCAGTTCAGGCTGGCCTTGAATTCACTTTGTAGCCCAGGCTGGTCTTGAACTCACAACAATCCTCCTGCCTCAGCCTCCCGAGTGCTGGGATTACAGGTGTGAGCCACCACGCCTGGCTTGGAAGGTTTTTTTTTTTTATCACATGTATTCTCTTTACCTTTACTATATAAGGCTTGGGAAAAAGTAAAAACCAGAACGTGCTTTCCCATGACCCATGCAGGATGGCAGCCCCTGGACACCACAGAGACCAAGGCTGCTCTGTCTGCTGGCTGCCCGCTCCCCCAGCCGCCAGCCCCGCCACCTGCAGCCGCCTCACGGAGCTGTGCCAGGCTGCCGAGGGGCGCAGGAAAAGCGCACTCACTCCCTTCCGAGGGGATGAGCAGCCAAAGCGAGACTCAGAAGGCCGGCTTCCAGAGTGTGGCGGGAGGCTGGTGTTTACCAAGTGTAGGAGCCTCCCAAAGCAGGAACGGGGAGAGAAGCGGGGAGGGGAGGGGGCACAGAGTTCCGCTGAACTCGGAAGATACACAGTCTCTCAGTACTAGCTCAGAACTGGGCCCAAGGGAACTAGAACGGTAGCGCAGTCAAAAATCATCCCAGGCCGGGGATGTGGCTCAGTGGTAGAGCTCTTGCCTTGCATGCACAAGGCCCTGGGTTTGATCTTCAGAACCAAAAAAAGGATGGACGGACAGACAGACAGAAAGACCCCAGCCCTCAGGAAGCTACGGCAGGAAGACCACTGTGAGTTCATGGCCAGCCTAGGCTATGAAGCAAGATCCTACCTCAAAAAACGACAAACAACAAAAAAAAGAATAACCAGAGACAGTGGGACTTTATCCAGTGTTATCCGAGTTCCGCTAACACGGGCGCTGCCACTCCGCAGCACTTCATGAGTGTACCAGGCACTCTGCAGCCATCATCCCGCAGAAAGGGAAGGGATACGGTGGGTGACAAGTCCAGCCCCTGGGTGTGGGCTGCCTCGCTTTAATCTTACCAGCCACGTGACCTTGGGAGTGTTCTCCTGCCAGCTTATGCTGCATCTGCAAAATGGGCACAACTGTGGTAACTCTGCTCTGTCGAGACAGATCCACTGCTGGTGGCTGGCCTGGGGCAGGGACCTGACAGGCAGCACTCTTCACTCCCATCAGTGCAGCTGCCCTGGCCTCGTCCACTGGGTCTTCACTGAGGAGCCTGAGGGCAGTGGTGCCAGGCCTTCCTTCCCCACGAGGGCCGGAGCTGCAGCGGGTGCTCTGCTCAGTCCCTGAGCTGACAGAGTCAGACTGGACACTAAGCATGGACAGCAGTGGCTCTGGGGGTGGGGAGGGCCAGCGCCAAGCGCTCTTCTCTGCAGAAGGTGGCAGGAGTCTCCTATCCCCAAATGTCCACCGCGTTCTACGGCGCTGAGAGACCACAGGAACCCAGAGCAGCCGCGTCAGCAAAACGCGGGCCCCTGCTGAGCTCACCAGGGCAATGGGACTCCATGAACCGACAGGCTTTCAAACAGTTAGGAAAAGCCAAGTCCAAAACTACCTAAAATTTACAACTGTGTTTTAATGGTGTGTGTGTGTATGTGTGTGCACATGCACACACGTGTGGTACTTGGGATGGAACTCAGGGCCTCACATACGCCAGGTAACTATTCTACCACTAAACTACATTCCAAACCCTTTCTATGTTTGTTTTGAGACAGGGTCTCATTAACTTGGCCAGGATGACTTCGAACTTGCAATCCTCCTGCCTCAGCCTCCAGAGTACCTGGGATGAAAGGCATGTGCCACTATGCCCAGAATGTTTTAAACATTTAACTATAGGCTCACACCACCTATGCATATAAACATACATGCACACACATGCACACGCCCACATATCCAAACGCGTAAGTCCTACAGAATTATGAAAGCTATGACTTCCTAAAGGATGTTACTTAATCCGATTCACTCTCCTTCCCATTTAATGGTAAGTACTATAGTATGAGTCTGTACTACACCTGCATTTTCACGTATATATAAACATTTAGGGCTGGGAGTGATGGTACGTGCCTATAATGTACGGACCTCTGGGAGGCTGAGGCAGGAAGACCACAAGTTCAAGTTCAGCTGAGGCAATTTATCAAAATCCTGTCTCAAGATAGAAAAAAAAACTTTTTTTAGAGACTGGGGACATAGCTCAGTACTGCCCAAAAAAAAAACACCTTAGACTTAAGGGGCGCTGAGGGGCTGGGACCTGCTTACCCAGCAAGGAGGGGCTACTTCTCCTGCTCAGATGGATACAGTAGGCAGCAGGGGGGCCCCGCGCCCCAGGCTGTAATCGATAGCTGAATAAAGACACTTCAAGGTTTTCCAAAGTGGAGTGTGCACAGCAAACAAATTTAGGAAGTCCTGCTTTCTGTTACAGGAAATAAACCCTACACCGACTGGTGGAAATTATGCCAGCAACTCCACGGTCAGACAAAGAGTGGTTTCTATGTGAGCTGCATAAACTGACCTCGCCACGACTGGAGACATCTTCTTGCTATTGAATTTCAAAGTCTGCGCCAGACCGGGCCATACCGAGCAGGCCCTTCGGGGAGCAGGAAACGGCAGCCCCCGAAAGCCCTGGCTTCAGCCTGAGTCGGCCTTCTGCATTGTGGGATGCTTTCTCATAAATGCACAGGCATTTTGCAGTACAAATCACCTGTCACTCTTGAGAAGGTGATCTGCTGGTAATATTAGCAGTGGTTACACCCTGAGTGGGATTAGCGTTTACTTTTTTTCTTTTCTGATCTACAGCTTCATGTGTTTTACCATGGATAAGCAATAACTGTAATAAATAACAGTTATAAAACATGCACACTCACATTCACACACACACACACACCCACACACACACACATAAACCACTAAGCAACAGTGGCCTCTATGAAAACACCAAAGTCAAAGAGAAAAGAGCTCTTTTTCAGTTTTTATCAATCGTGACTGAAAACTTAGAAAAAGAAGGGAAATCTGCATCCAACCACAATTAATGGACAAGAGAGATAAAGCCCTATTCTCGCTAAGAAAAAGCAGCACAGAGCATCCTGTGAAAGATTTACCCTCCTGGAAAGGTCTCTGCACAGCCTTAAAGCAAACGCACCAAAGGCTGGAGGGAAGAAAAGAGCGGGGACACACAGGACAGAGAGGGGCTCGGGAGCTGGTGGCCAGGACCCGAGCAGGTGCTGGCCAGCTCGCCGACACCTGGAACTGGCTGCGGATCAAATCCCACCTGATACTCATGCGCTACCCGCCCTCGGCCCAGCTACCAAGGGGAGGGGCCTTCCTCCCGTCTGAAATGCCTGGGTACCCAGCTCCAGCTCCCAAGGGGAAACCAAGCTCAGGCAGGCCAGACCAGATGGGCCACAGGAAGAGGAAACGACGACGGGTAGTAGGAACAGAAGTCTGAGCGGAGCCATAGCCTCGCAGACCTCCCGCCTGGCCTGCTCTCCCTGCACACAGCTCCCAGCTCAGCAGCTGGGGCCGGGTGATGTCCTTCACACCCTGGATCGAGCATCGATGGTCACGGATGAACTGGGCTTTATGGCTTGAGTCGCCACACGAACGCCACGCAGACTGCAAGAAGGAGTCTCCTGGGGGACAAGTTTTGCCACCCCACAAAGCAAGAAAGAAGTGACAGGCCAGGGCAGGAGGTGTCACAGTGTCCCTTCATCTGTGAGCCCCAGAAAGGACTCTTACAGTACTGCTCGGCCGTGTTTGCCGCAGGTTCCCAGGCACTTGCAGTCAGCCCGGTCCTTCCAACCCTTCGCTCACACAGAGAAGCACCCCCTTTCCAAAGCCAGCAAACACCAAAAACTCCAGAATCCCAGCAATGCTGGCAGAAGGGCACATTTTTTAAAATTCTGGAAGCACCCCGGGAATTGGTGATAGGAGCCTTAAAAACGCTCCATTCAATCAGACCTGGTATTTACTGCTGCCCACTAAGGGCCTGGGGACAGCCTGTGTAGAACCACCAGCCCCAGGGGCAAAAAGTGGGGTGCAGCCAGGATCGTAAACACAGAGCCTTTCTATTAGAAGTCCCACTTTCATATGTTATGAAAAGATATTAGATGGCTTTGTATCAGAATATTTTTGAGGCTTCACGCCCTGAAAACAAACTCCAGGGTTAAAACCCTATTTCTGGACTGGGCACTCAATGGTAAAAGCTCTTGCCTAGGACACTCAAGGCCGTGGGTTGCAGCCCAGCACCACACAAGATGAGAAAAATATCCCGATTTTCCAAAGTACCCTGATCTTCTACACTAAGAACTGATTCTATAATCTGAACCAAGGTTTGCTGGGGAGAAAGAGGGAAAACTGGAAGGCAAAAGCCCCAAAATGACAAGTGAAACTCAGCCTCCTTCTGAATCACCCTGAAATCAGGGGACAACAGATACGACATTCCTTTTGTGCACCTGCCCCGGAATTACCTCATCTGGGCTGGATGCCTGGTACACGCGACAGGAGTCCTCGTACTGCTTCTCAGCCTCGGCCTGGTCGGTCACACCATTGGACTCGTACACGGGAGTCACGTTGTGGCAGAGTGCGATGGCCTTCACAGCTTCGTGCACGCGGCTGCTCATGGTCCGGCGGACCTTGGTGGTGACCGTGGGCCCCTTCTGAGCTGGTGGCTCCTGGGACTGCTACAGAGAGGAGATGAATAAGGACAATGTGCAGAGGAAGGGCCAGGGAAGCAAATGCAAACAGCCACACAGAGCTCCTCTCTCCTTTCCACTGCCCCACACACGTGACTCCTGGGTGGCCCACAGTGATGCTGCAGGACCAGACACGACATGATTTTTGCGTTCCAATCCTCAATGGTTGGCAGGGAAAACAAAGCATAAAAAAATACAGTCTGATGGACGGATGAATGAGGGTGGTTCTACCTGTGGACAGTGTCTGTTTTCCTGGGGGTGAGGACAGAGGCGGCACAGTGCAGACCCTGCTCCACTCTGGGACCCTGGTGTTTTAGGGCACGGCTTCTCCACCCAGCACTACTGCCATCTGCGTGGGTCATTCGCTGCACGGGGCATCCCGTGCTGTGCGGAATGGTTAGCAGAATCCCCTACTTCAGATCAGAGACCAAATGATCTGCAGACACTGCCAAACGTCCCCTGGGACCAAAATCCCCCTCAGTCTGTAACCACTCTTTTAAATGTACCTTCTTCTTGATCACAGTAGGAAGCAATGGCTTCATGCAGACTTTCAAGAGTCATTTGAATTGTTCTCGACTTTTCCCTTCCACAAGGACTTCGGACCCTAACCCCTGCTCGAGGGGCAGCCCCAAGCTTACACAGCCCTTCCCCATCCCTCTCCCCCAACCTCTCAGCACGCAGCTGAGCCTGGAAGGGCCAGGCAGGTTTCAGCAATGTGGTAACAAGAGACCTAAAGGCAGGGGCCGGGAATCTAGCTCAGCGGCCTAAGTGCTTGCCTGGCAAGCACAAGGTTGTGAGTTCTAATCCCCGGTGCCACAAAAAAAAAAAAAAAAAAGAGACCTGAAGGCTAGAAAATCCAAGTCTTATTCTTGAATGGGCTGCAAACTGCCTGCTTTCCTAGCTACAGTTTTCTGAAAACAGGAGGTGTGAGCTCCACAGAATCCCAGGAAGGCTGCTTACCACCAAACAAGTGTGGAGGGGTGGGGATCAGTCACCAGCAACCCCTTCCGACCTGTGTCAAGGAAGGGCTGCACTGCCTCGGGATGTAATACAAAATGAAGGAGCTGGGTGTGCACAGGGGGCACTGCGCACGCTTTGCCTGTGCAAGGTCCTGGGCTGAATTCCAGCATCGAAAACAATAATTATTTTAAGGACACTAGAGCAAAAAAGAACCCTACTTGTTAACAAGTAGTTCTGAACACTGATTCTGTGGCTCAAAATCCAGATGTCCCCACCCCATCGCATACCCCACCTGCTCACCCTACCCAGTCCATCAGCTCCCACAATGCCAGCCTCCTCCTCACTCATTCTGTTCTAGGCACACCGGCCTTTCTGCTCTCTGAACACTGCTAAGTTCTTCCTGCCCCAGGGCCTTTGCACTTGAGGTGACTGGAACCCCATTCCCCACAACTCTGCAGGGCTAGCTTGTTCAGCCTCATCGTTTAGTTCTCAATCCCAATCTGGTTCCTCTAGGATTTCCCAGTCCCTGCTCCCTGCCTTCCCTCTCGATTAAAGTTATATTCATGCAGCACCCTGTGTGTTAATGTTCTCAGTGCCCGACACTGGCTTGGTCATTTGATGCTTCTCTCTGCCATCAGGCCATGGGAACAGAAAGCTTGTCTGTGCGAGTTACTCATTAGCATTCCTAGAACCCGGGCAGGGCCTGGCATGAAATAGGCAATCGTTGAAAGAATCAACAAATTAATAACTTGGTACTCTGGAGGTAGTGAGGAGTTTTCAATTGACAGGAATTTCTGCTTCCGTTTCCAAGCAGAAATAAATTGACCAAGCTCAGTTCCAGACTTTAAATCACAGTTTCAGACAAAGGATCGCCTGCAGCAGTGTGAATTCTGGAAGCCAGAACCATGTACGGAGTCACTGCATTCCATGCTCCATTTAGAACACGTTTATCCAACAGGACAGAAGCGACGGGATCGCTTCGGAAGAATTGCGTTTCATACCCTTGACACACGGCTGCCCCAAATAGAGACCAGATGGGTGGCAAGAAACAAGAAAATGACTTTCATTTAATTTTTTAATACTATTTTTAGTAGTGGCATTAGACTCCTCAGGTAATTAGACAATTACTAAATTATTCTGGTCACCGTGGGGACACACAGTGCTCTGGCTTCCTGCACTGTTAACCCCTGGTGTCAAGAGCACACGAGTTTCACTTCCAGGCCAAAGGGCACTGCATGGTAACAATAATTAGAGTCATGAATCAGAACTCCAGTTTAAATGAATCATTGTTTGCCAAGTGCTTTTAATTATGAATAATTTAACTTTAAAAATTATAAAGAGGACTGAAGATTTACAGAAACGCTTCCTCTACTGGAGACGCTAAATCAAGACCTTTTTTATTGTCCGGTAATTTATGCTCTACATAAATGTGCGTTATGAAGCCACCAACACGTGTCTTCATTTTTGCCCACATTCCTCAGCACCTGAACCAAATCATTATTTAAGATGGGGGCAACAGCAAGACCTTTGACCGAGTAATTGCAGGGGTTGGCAAGTCTCGGGAACAGTGGGCTGGGAAGAAAAGCTCTGCGGAGGGCACCCTTGGCAAACTTCTGGGTTTTGTAAGCCAATCTGATTTCATGCATACAGAAGTGACCACTGATATTTCCAGTGGGGAATGACGCAGCCTTGGGGCTTTGTACTCCCAGGGAAACAACTCCAGAGCAGGCCAATACCCAGAAGCACCGACAGCCAGATTTTTGCAGACTTCACGGTTACATTAAGGAACGACTCGACAACGAATCTGAAGGCAAGGATGCCAACAGCCTCGTCCCACATCGCCAGCAGCAAGGTTGCCAAGTGCGTTTGCTTCTCCTTTAAAAGAAGGTTTGCCCTGATTTCCGACTAAGATATTTCAGGGAAGGAGGGAATCGCTATCTGGGTGCCAAGGCCATGTGTTTTTTCCTTTCTTTCTTGGTAGTGCTGGGGACTGAACTCAGTGCCTTGACACTGAGCCACATTCCCAGGCTGGATTCCAAGTTGTGGCCCTCCTGCCTCAGCCTCCTGAGTGCTAGGACTGCAGGTGAGCACCACCATGCTCAGGTCCTGAGAGCCTCTCTTCAATTTTCCAATGAAAGCAGCTCCTTCACACATCCAGCGGAATCTGAGCCTACTAGAAGGCTCTGGAGCTGGCCAGGGGCTTGCAGGGAAGCGGCGCAGTCACGGAGCCGCCCTCCCCGCCGCCCCCACGCCCCATATGGAAGAGTTCCCCACCGTACAGTGTTTATCTCTAACCTCCTCCACGGGCCCTTTAACCCACACACATTTCTTCTTACTTAAAAAATACCAGGGGAAAACAAAACCAGATGTGCTATCTGCAGAGGCGGGTTATGGCTCTCTGGGTCCTGGGGAAGACTGACTGGTCCTCCGGGGAGCGAGGGGAGCCAAAGAGGCACTGCGTGGGGTCGGAAGCAACGTCAGACCCAGCAGTACGTGGGCCAGGGAGGGGAATGGAGCCCCCCATGCATGGGTGGGCATCCTGCAGCACACGAAGCTGCGGGCTCAATCGCAGACTGTCACCGCCGACAGATGGGACAGTGACACGCAAGGAAAACTAGGCTTCTGCGTCCCAGTAATGACCCATGGCAGGGCCATTTCCCCATAAGAACCCCAGGCCACCTTACAGGAAAGATTAATACAAAAATGAAGCGCTGAGTCACCATGAATCAATTTTCTCTCTCAATGCAGTTAAAATGTCACCCCGTATGGACACTCATGATATTGATGGCTAAGAAAGGGTTGCAATCAGCAGAGATGTGTATTGAAGACAAGGAGTTCCTGCTTGCGGCAGCCCTACCCTGCCCCCGAAAAGCTCCGGGCTGGTGACTCATTAACTTCAAAGGGCCACAAAGCAGAGATGGGCCCAGAGCTAGTGCTTCAGATGAGTCGACTGAGCCCCGGGCTGATGAAGGGCCAAGCCACTGTGTTTACCATTTAACAGCAGACGCCGGGGAGCCGGATGGTCAACACATTTGAGTCCACCCATGCACCACAAGGGCGCTTGCGGGGATGACGTGGCCCTCTCTGGTGCTGCCTGGGGATGTGTTTGGTTAAAAGGACTTCGAGGATCAGGAGCAGAGAGGGGCTCAGGCTTGCAAGCGGCAGAGGGCTGGGAAGTGGATGAGCAGCCTGTAGGCACAGGAAGAAGCCCTCAGGCAAGCAGAGCTCCAGCCCCAGGAAGTCGACACGACACTGAGAAGCCTGCAGAAACCCTGCTGGCACCGTGCATCCGGGCAGGTGAGGCCCCGGGGTGCTAACACGGAATGGGATTCCCTCCAACTCAAAATTCCAGCGTGCTGCTCCTCACGGATCTTCAGTTTTTTTGACATGAGGGTTTTTTAAAGATTCCATTAAAATATGATGTAACTTGATGACTGGTTTGGCACCCTGTTAAATCTGCTCTCTAGGACAATTCCTCATTTGCTTTGCCCTATCCTGGGCCTGTTATAAAACCATTAAAAATGAGCAGCATCATTGAGCACACGCCCACACTTTACACAAACACTTTACACACAATACCAGTGTTCAATTCTAGTTCAAAACAATTACAGGAATAAGATATATTCTTGGTGAAAAGATGAAACAGAGAGAAACAAAGCACACACCTGTCCAGAGAGAGACAGACGGACAGACGTGGAGTCAAAGGCGTGGTATCCTAGACACTGAGGTGACGGTGGAGCTGTTGGAACACAGGTGACAGCAATATTCTGGCTTTGTGTTTATCTATGTTTTTTTTTCTTTCTGCAGTAAAGATGTATCACAAAGAAATGACAAATGTGTGGAAAAAAAAGATAAAAGGCTCTGTATTCCTAAGAAAAACATACGGAAATTCTTCCCTGAGAAATGGAAACCAAACCTTCAGCAGGTTTCCCGTGGATGTGGGAGGAGATGGCACAGCAGGCGGCCATGATGACCTCAACGCCGCAAGCACGCAGCTGGGCAAGAGCGCAGACCACAGGCCAGACGCTCTTGAAAGAAAGCCTCAGCTCGCTCACTCCAAGTGTAATAACGCACGCTAGTATCACAGATGAGACACCAAGGGACAAGGGACAGCTCACCTATCAGTGAGTGTGGATTCATCTCAACGATGTTTGGAAAAGGCTGAAGTCACAAGCAGGCTAGAAGAATCCTGGACGGTGCTGGGTGTGAGCATCTAGGGAACAGGGCATCTCAAGATCCCCGTCCCCAAGGTGCTTCATTTTTTCCTCAGATGCACACATTATGTTAACAAGAGTCGGAGATTTCTGCTTGCTGGGGGGAGTAAAATAAAATACACCACAAACTCTACATGATGCAGACCAGTTACCTTGAAATGCTTTGATAATGACACATGGAGGGAAAATTTTTTGGTATCCTCCCTAGCTATATATTTATATTAATACTGTATTGTACTACTTACTGTGTATTATGAAACAAAAAATGAAATTCTAAAATGATAGGCTTTCTTCAGTAAATGGTGCTGGAAAAACTGGCTGTACACATGCTGAAGATTAAAACTGGACCCATGTCTTTCACTATGTGCTAAGCTAACATGGGAATGGATCAAAGATACAAATATTAAAATAGAATAAATCTGCTGGAAGATAAAATAAGTAAAACTCCTGAAGACATTGGTATAGGCAAAGCCTTCAGGAACAAAGCCCCAATTGCACAGGAACTATCACAAAGAACCGACAACTGGGATCTCATCCTATTGAAAAACTTTTGCACAGGCTAGGACTGGGAGGAGTTGATCAAGGATCAAACTAGCCAGCCTTCCTGGTAAGCCGTGCAGATCATGCAGGACCCAGGAAGACAAGGAAAAGCCAGAAACTCCTGGGAGTCAGCCATGCTGGGACTGGGAGGAGCCGATCAAGGATGTAACTAACCAGCCTTTCTGATAAGCTGCGCAGACCATGTGGGACCCAAGAAGAGAAAAATGTCAGTGTCTCCTGTAAGCCTACCGGCATGCAGACTGAAAATCACCAAACCCTCTCACCCCATAAGCCACCAGCTGGTTTGGAGGTCAACCTGAGCTAATAGCAATTGAGGTACAAAAAGCACCTGAAGGACTGTATTGTTAGGTTGAATTTACAGGCATGGGGTTGACAGTCTGAGCATGTATAGGAAGGATAACGCTATGCAATATGGTAAATAT
>RJWT010036109.1:0-13324 GCA_004365215.1 Cuniculus paca | reverse complement strand
CAAACTAAAGTCAACATGGATCAAAGATCTAAATATTAAAACAGAAACACTAAATCTGCTGGATAACAAAGTAGGTAGAAATCTTGAAAACATAGGGGTAGGTGGAGAATTCATGAACAAAAGCCAAACTGCACGGGAAACACTTCCCAAAATCAACAATTGGGAACTTGTCTTGTTAAAAAGTTTTTGCATGTCAAAAAAATCTCTAACGGAGTGAAAAGAAAACCAACAAATTGGGAAAAAACTCTAGTCAACTGCCCCTCAGACAAAGGCCTTCTATCTAGAACATATAAAGAATTAAAAAATATCAGGCCCTCAAAATTCAAAGACCCAATCCAGAAATGGGCATCTGAGATGAAAACACACTTCTCAGCTGAACAAATACGAATGGCAAATAAATACATGAAAAAGTGTTCAACATCACTGGTCATTAGAGAAATGCAAATTAAAACATCACAGATTTCTTCTCACTCCAGAAAGAATGGCCAGGATCAAGAAAACCACCAACGATAAATGCTGGAGAGGTTGTGGGGAAAAAGGAACCCTTCTCCACTGTTGGTGGGAGTGCAGACTGGCGCAACCACTGTGGTGGTCAGACTGGAGGTTTCTCAAAAATTTAGGACTGGAAGTCCCATTTGACCCAGCTATTCCGCTTCTGGGCATATTCCCAGAAGAAGTGAAATCATCTTACCACAGTGATATATGTGCACCCATGTTTATAGCAGCACAATTTGTAATAGCCAAATCTTGGAAACAATCCAAATGCCCATCTCTTGAGGAATGGATAAAAAAGATGTGGTACTTTTATACAATGGAGTACTATTTAGCTATAAAAAATGATCACCTTGAGGCCTTTATTGGTAAATGGATGCAACTTGAGACCATACTCATAAGTGAAATAAACCAAACCCACATGTGTAAACACCTCATTGTCTCTCTAGTGTAAGAAACTGAGACTCAATAAAATAGAAAATTCCCGATAAATATGGAAAAAAGGTTCTGAAGTCCAACAGTGCTTTTATTATTTGATTTGATTGGTTTAAGTCCCTTTCCTACAATTTTATTGCAATATGTG
Source organism: Cuniculus paca (assembly GCA_004365215.1). NCBI lineage: Eukaryota > Metazoa > Chordata > Mammalia > Rodentia > Cuniculidae > Cuniculus > Cuniculus paca. The sequence continues at coordinate 12,249 of RJWT010036109.1, read as the reverse complement.
AGAAAATAGGAGCAGGTCTTTTGAAAAATGGGACACTACGGTAGCCATCGCTGGTTTCTTGTTGGCTAACTTGATCGCCTGTAGTGCTCTTTTGTTTTATCTGGTTTTGTATTTCTTTGTTTTGTTTGAGTTTATTGTCTGTAAATGTATGAACAACCATTTTGAGGAAAGCAAGAGACACTGGGGTAACAATAGTTAATCTCCTGTTGTTATGTTTTGAAGACCTGTGTAGCTTTCTGTGTTCTGTTTTGAAATGCTGTATTGTGTTTGACTCTACTCTGTTTTCTTTTGCTTTTTTTTGTTCTGTTCTGTTTTGTTTTGTTTTGTTCTATTCTCTTTAAAATAAAAAAAAACTATCAATTTAAAAAGTCTAGGTCCTGTTTGACTCATTGGCAAATTCTACAAGTTCTGGGGACACTTAATGCCCATACTCCTCAAACTCTTTAATGATCAAAGGGGAAGGAGTACTATAAAGTCATTCCTGGAAGCTAGTAATATCCAGATTCCAAAATCAGACAAGACTCTAACCAAAAAATAGAGCTAAAGGCCAACTTCTTTAATGAATACAGATGCAAAAATCCTCAAACAGATACTAGAAAACACAATGCAGCAAATTATCTAAAAGATTATATATTATGACAGGTAAGCCTCACCTTAGGGATGCAAGGATGGCTTAACATACTCAAATCAATAAATGTAATACACAACATCAAAAGAAGCAAGGACAAAAATCACAAGATAAATTCAATAGACACAGAAAATGCTTTTGACAAAATCAACATTCATTCTTGGCAAAAATCCTGAAGAAAACAGGTATGAAAATATCTTATGTCTATCTGATAAAATCCATTTATGACAAACTTTCTGCCAACATCAGAATAAATGTGGAAAAGTTGAAGCATTCTCTTTGGAATCAGGAATAAAATAAGGATGTCCACTATCACTGCTCTTGTTCCACACAGTCCTTGAAACATTATCCAGAGCAATTCAGTAAGAGAAAAAAAAATAGATACCATAGAAAAGAAAGAGGACGAAGTATTTTTTCTTTGCACTTGACATGACCCTCTACTTAGAAGATCCAAAAAATCCATTAAACAACTGAGAGTTAATAATAGCTGGGCATGGTGGCACAAGACAGTAATCTCAGAACTCAGAAGGGTGAGTTCAAGGCCAGCCTGAACTTCATAGTGAGACTCTGTCTCAAAAAGACAAAGCAAACGAACAAGCAAATGAAAAAACAAAACAAAACAAGACAAAAAAAAAAAAGAAAACAAATTCAGTAATGTAGCAAGATACAAAATCAACATACAAAAACAGTAGCATTCTTGTACGCTATAATGAACCCACTGAGAAAGAAATGAGGGGGAAAATTACCATTCACAATAGCACCAAGAAAAATTAAAGACTTAAGAAATAACCTAACTAAGGAAGCGCAATACCACTACAGCGAAATCTGCAGTACCCTGAAAAAGGAGATTAAAGACATCAGCAAATGGAAACATAACACCCTCTTCTGAAAGGCAGAACCAATATACCCAAAATGGCCATACTTTCAAAATTGTTATACAAACGTAATACAATCTTAAAATACTAACTGCACTCCTCACAGATCTAGAGAAAACAATTCTAAAATTCATAAAGAACTGGAAGAGAATAGCAGAAACAATCCTGAACAACAAGACCAAAGCAAAAGTCCTCACAATTCAAAATCTGAAGTTATACTATAAAGCTACAGTGATGAAAGCAGTGTGCTACTGGCACAAAAAGACACATGGATCAAAGGAACAGAATAGAGGTTGCAGAAAACACCACCATGATAACAGCAACAACAACAAACAGGCACTTCAGCTACTTGATCTTTGACAAAAGGGCCAAAAATATATGCTGAAAGAAAGCTAACTTCATCAATAAATGGGCTGGGAAAACTAGTTACCCACATACAGAAGATCGCATCTACACCCATGTGTTTCACAATGTACTAAACTAAAATCAAAGTGGATCAACGATCTAAATGTTGAAACAGAAACGCTTCATCTCCTGGAAAAAAAAAGTAAAATTCTTGAAGACAGAGGCGTAGGCAAGGACTTTATGAACAGAACCCTAGTTGCCCAGGAAACAGTACTAAGAATCAACAAATGTGATCATTTCTAATTAAATATCTTCTTCACAGCAAAGAAAAGAACCAACAGAATGAAGAAACAGCCTACGGAATGGGAATTGCCTGCTATTCTTTGAGCAGAGGACTCACATCTAGAGTATATAGCAAACATAATAAATTCATCCCCCAAAAATGAAAGACTCAGTCAAAAATTGGGCATCTGCATTGAATAGACACATCTCACAAGTACAAATAACCAATAAGTACATGAAAAGATGTCCAACACTACTGGTCATTAGGGAAATGCTAATTAAAACAACATGGAGATTCCTTCCTACTCCACACAGAACAGCTATCATTCAGAAATCAAATAACATATGCTGACAAGGCTGTGAGCAAAAAGGAACGCTTCTGCATTGTTAGTTGGAATGTAAGTTTGTATAAATACTATGGACGTCAGTAGGCAGATTTCTCAATAGGCTAAAAGTTAGAATTCTATTTGACCCAGCTATTCCCCCTTCCAGATACCATCCTCAAAGATAAAAAGACATCATACTACAGTGAAATATGTATACCCATGTTTGTGTCAGTAAAATTTATGATACGTAAATCTTGGAAATAGCTTAGCCATTCTAATAGGTAGGTCATAGTATCTTATTGTGGTTTGGATGTTGATTTCCACAAGGACAAATACTATCTGTCATCTTTTCCTATGCTTATTTACTTCTCTATTAGTTCTTAGCTAAATGCCTTTTCAAATCTCTGCTCACTTTTTAGATTGTTTGCTTTGCTTTGGTCTTTTTTTAAATGTATTCTGGATACAAGTTATTTTAAGATATATACTTGGCAGCTACCCTCTGTGACTTGGTTATTTCTTAAGACTATCTTTTGAGGAGTTTTATAATTGGATAAAGTTTAATAATATAATCAGTATTTTTCTTTAAGGACTTACGGTTTTGTGAGCTAAGAAATATTTGTCTAACCAAAAATCATAAAGATTTCTTGTATTTTACTAGATGTTTGTGTGGTTTTAATTTTCTTTGGATATGTTTTATTTTGACTTAATTTCATGTTACATGAGATAAAGCGTCAGAAATTAATGGTGCACCTCATTCTGAGTCTGGAATGTCATGAAAGATTTCTTCTGTGTCTGGTTTATACCTGAAGAGGAAAAAGAAAGGTGGATGGAAATCTGGAAAAGTCTTAAGTTTTAAGTAAAAAGTGACTAGTTACATGATTGGAAACAAGAAACCTTTCTTCCACAGATACACAGAGATGGAGGTTTATGAACATGTTATAGAAAAGAAAACTGTCTCTCTGTATATCTTAGCTATAGAGCATAGATTTTAAATTTACTATAGTTATTCCTAAATATGAAAAATAATTATAAATAATGACAATATCTATTTAAAAGACTTTAGTGTTATGTAATCTTTTAATAGGAATTTAAGAAACAAATGCTTTTATTTTTAAAAAGAACCGTGCAACCCAAAACTTTCAATTTTGATTCCTTTAATGAGAAGCCTGGTTGACAATATCTTCCTAGATTGTTTTAGTTCTCAGTGCACTGCTGCCAATATCATAGTGGGTACCAACTGAAAGAACTCTTCTCTTAACCTTAGGCAAGTGATTATTTCTCTCATTTTGCATGGCTTACCTAGTAGACGCCTGTGACATTCAATGTAACTTCACTAAAGGCTTGAAGATACTAATAGAAAACCATCAGCAGATAATAGGCAATATGTGTGACAAAATAGGATTTACTTGTTGAACCCAGCTGTCCATTATTATAGATTCTTTTATTTGGATTCTTTAGGGGACAGACTGCATTTTAGAATTCCTTAAGTAAGAGCTTCTATAGTTCAGAGTGAACACGCACTTCAAAGTGGAGAACAAGAGAAGGTTAAGCTTTTTTTCCCCATTTTAATAGATCTGCCCTTCATGTCTAGATTTAGAGTCTCCATCTCTTCCACCCCTTATTGATCCTGAGAATGATCTCACTTTGTAGGAAACTGAAACTATCATACCAAAGGAATCTTTTCCTGATAGCCCTATCTTAATAAAGTAGCTCAATCATTCAGACAGGGAAGAACTGTTTCTTTACACTAATTGTGGACAAACCCTGCTTGGGAAAAAAAGAAAAAGAGTGTAAGGCTCTGTTCTTGTTCTCAAAGAATTTATACTCTATTTTGTATTAAGAGGTATATAAACAGCTGTTTCAAAGTAAATAGTTTGTTATTTCACAGGTTTTAGAAAAAGTAGAGATCATTATAACAGAAGTTTGGGATCAAATTAGAGCTTGAGACATCAAGTTGAAGAGAGGGAATTCCAAGTAGGGGCATCCTATAAGTAAAAGTACAGGCAGTGGAACATGAAAGATTGTAAAGTGGAGTTCATAGACAGTTTATTAGAGATGAAGATAAAAATTGGAGAAAAAAAACAGATGAAAGATAGACTAAAGAATTTGAATGTCTTCTTTTAGAAAATGGTGTGCTAATATAAATTCTGAGCAGGGTAAATTAATGTAAAAGCATAAATAAACTACTCATCCATCAGCAATTATAGTACTAGAATGCATCAGTGCAGAGAGGTTAAGGCAGTCTAGCCATTTAGAAAGGGTATCTGTTGTCAAGACAAAGTTTTGAGTGATAAGAACTACACCTAGGGTGATGATAATGATACAAAGTCAAGAGAGGAAATAGAAACACAAGAAATGATAAAGAAAATTTAGAGTCCTTAGAATTTCAGTACTTTACTGTTAGAAAGCTAGGAGAAAATTGTAACTATAAAAGTTATACTTATTAATTGACCATCATAAAGGATCTCTGTAGACTAAAATATTTTATATAAGTTCTTTGAATTTGGCTAGGTGCATGCACATATGTCATCCAAATATATAAATTGGTCACTTCTCTAGGTGCCAAAAGTGAAATTGAGCTAAGTGATCAAAAGGAGTTCAACTAATAATATGGACCAGCTTAACAGTTCTCCATCACTACTTCTCCTTGCTTGAGTTCATTTCACTAAAATGCAATAATTGAAGTTTCAAAAGAACATTTTAAATTCCCAGTTTTCTCTAGATTATCAAAAAAGCAGAAACTCAAGCCATCTTCTACCATAATGTGTCCATTCTATCTTAGCCAAATATTAAGTCTGAGGCACATCCTGTCATTTACAGCAGCAGGCTTTGCCACTGGTAGTCAGATGCTGAAAGTGCTTTTAACCATATCCTGAAGGACTAGACTTCAGTCAGAGCATGAGTATTCAAACTGGGTGTGCATCTCCCTTCATCTCCCTTTCCTCTTCTGGCTGCTCTTTACAGTCATCACAATGGCAGGTAAGTTTGTTTTTTCCTGGCATTGCAAAGGGCACCAGTTAGTTTCCTTTCAGGTGGAACTTTTTTTTTTTTACTTGGTTTTGTTTTGTTTTAACTGAGAGTTTTTTAAAAGTGCTTTTATATGGGTACAAATCTAGACAAAGAAAACTTTTATGTTAAATAAACAAAAAGAATGTACCAAGCCAGGATTTCTTTGCGGGACATGTTCCTTAGGCTATTTCTGAAAGGTTATTTATGGACGACTGTTTATCCCCTGAAGCCTGACTTCATCTCTTGGTGGAGTGAAATGACTCTGTGTTTAGTAGTGCATTGGTCTGCCACCCCTGGGAATGGCTAGATGTCAAATATTTACCACTGTGGGACAGAAGAGAAATCAGAGATGCAAAAATAAATAGAAGTACATGCTGTGTCCTCAGGAATTTGCAAAATTTTAGAAGAAATGTGCTATTTTAAAGAAAAACATTGAAACAGAATGATAGTACAACGTAGCTTTCTTTATTGGAATGGAGGAAAACCCTCTAAAATATAAAGTTACTTCAAGCAGAGGAGTATTTTCATCTTAGTACTTTCTCTGCAACCACACTCATACTCTTCGTTCCATTGCCTGGCTCAGGCCCAGGCCCAGGGAGAGGTTTAAAATTTTTTTTCTTTTAATTGAAAATAAGCGCTGCACCTTGTTCTTCAAGACTGCATTTTTCATGCAAAAAAAAAAAAAAAAAAAGTAAGAACACCTAAGCTAAGAATTAGTTCAATACCAACGCAACCTCATAAAATTTAAGAATCAAAATTTGCCATTCAGCTTTCTAGATAATTACATGAGAAAAATCACGAAAAAAGTTTAATGTCTTCCCAAAACCTCTCATTTCAAATTGTGTGCCTGTTTCCCTCATCAATTTCCTAGGCAGAGTTTTCCTTTGGTGTTGGGACTTCCTGTATTGTCAGAAACAAAGCTACATTTAATAGGTTAAATCAAATAAACCCAGCTACAAAGGGACTTATAAAATAATCATAGTAGCGAACAGCATGGAAAGAGGACAGTCACTAAAACCATAAAGGGAATACTCCATGGATGGCCGTGCTTTAAATAAAGTTCACGTGAGCATGTAACGCTAGATGCTTTTAAAATCCAGAGGACAAAGTACAGGCTTGTTTATGCATTTCTCTTTCACTGGACAAGTTTTTTTTTTTTCCCCAATTTAGGTCTCGTCTGAATACTAGGCAGCTTGCACACAGAGTTTGCTTAGGAGGTAGTTTTTACTTTCAAACCTGTGCACCATCAAGAGGAAAGACAATTCTGTCTCTGCCTAAACCCCAAAGTTACACCGCATTCTGGCCTGTTCTGAGCGCCAGTGTCCATTTGCAGTCTGTCCCAGCTGCTTACTAGTTCCTCGGGAAGACCGGCTGCCTCACCGTGGGTGAGGAAGGCAGCTTTGGAAGGCTGCTGGGCACAACGCATTTAAAAGTAAGTATTTGGCAGCTTCGCCTTCCTCGAGTTTGGCGAGGAGAATATAATCAACAAAGGGGCATTACTTTTAATTGTATTTAAAAATATAAGTCCCTGCAGACCGGAGGGCTGTGTGCCCCGCGAAGCCCTTGCTCTGTGCGCCCCTTTGCGCCAGCGGGGGAGGCAGTTCATAGAAGCAGGCTTTGTTTTAATTAGCGCAGCAAGCAACCCTCCCCCTGCTCCTTTCAGTGCTTCCAGTTTACAATCGACCTAACCTACTCAGCCAAAAATTGTTACTAAGAAAAATTCCACAGAAACCAAAAGAAAAGGGCCAGGCAGAGCCTGTGTTTTTTAAAGAGCTTTTCCAAACTGACTCTAGGCAGAGCTGTCTGCAGGAGTGAAATGCTGAGCTATTATTGCTTGAATAGGTTTCAGCTCCAGGGATGTCCCCCAAGGTTAACAAGATAGTTCAGTTAAAAATAACAGTAAATTCTTCTCCCTACCCCTCATCCCGAAGTGGGGAAGAAAAAAATCGAAGTCCACATTTGAATAATATTAAGGATCTGGTTTAAAGTGACAAAAGCCAGGAAATTCAAAATTAAGGGAGGTGAGAGCCCTATGTCCAAGCCGGTTTTTGCGAGTGAATAAAATACACTCAATCCAGTGAGTTGAAGATGAAACGCCAGCTTTAACCCGCAGTGCAGAGCTTTTGTGCCGACTGAGGCAGCTCTTCAGGGTATCGAAGCGGTAGAGATGGAGGAGTGGTGTTTAAATAAAAGAGAAAACACATTTAGGTGGGGATGGGAAGCATAGTGTAGGAAATTATAATCACTGACAAAAGTTTTATTTAGATTTAGCCAAGAAAAGCAGTTGGTTCTCTTGCTCTGAGCTGACCTGTTTGCATCTAATTGTCCTTTGGATTTTCTGTGTTTTATTCTTTTCGTTCTTTATTTTCAATACTGCACAAAGCCATTTTCATTGAAATCGCATTGAACCACTGTCATCCTTTTTTTCATTAATTAAAAAAGAAATGTTCAAGTGGGATGCAAATTTCAAATATTGAGACCCATATCTTATTGGACCACTAGATCACAACTGCAGAGACAGTATCATCAGAGGTTTTGGAGGACCAAGAGCTGGGTGTAGATCAATACCCTTCACTCATTTCCAGAAGAAAAGAAGCTGGCTTTGGGCCTATGCCCAATTGGTCCAAATTATTGGATGCACAATTATGTGTATGTATAATTATTGTACAATTATTGGGAGTAAAATAATTTGGATTAGGTACTTCCTGAATGGGGATTTTAAATTGAAGTATTTTCACACTAAAACTTGAAGAATGTTCACAGTGACAAACTGCTTAGATTTCATTGCATTTACACCTATTTTAAAAATCAAATATATACATTCTAAAGGTGTTTTCAAAAGAAATGTTTTGTGCTGTATTATTAGCACATTGACATTCTCATGTGATATCAAATAAACTTCATTTGTTCACTTTAAAAACCAATGTAATTTTTAGGCAATTACCAGTGTAATTTCTCCATATGCATTTAAAAAATTTTGTTTTTCCTTTGTCTTATTCTAACTCCAGTTTGTTGTAAAAGCATCAAGCTCAAACTGATCTTTTATGCTTTCTAATCTTATGCTGAAATTAGCATTTTCATATTCTCCACACTGATTTAATATCCTTAAACCTAAAGGAAGAATCTACTTCCTACATATTTCCTAGTGTAAATTTTAAGTAATTGCCCCATTTTTTTTCAGTGCCTGAGTCAGCATCTTTGTGCTTGCAACCACATTTGCTCAAATGTGGTAGACAGTCTTTCAGAGTTGGACGTATACCCCCATGAAAGCAAGATGTTCCACTCCCTGGTCATAAAACAGCTCTGTGCTGAATCCACTGGATTCCTTGGTGACACACAACTGAGAAATACTGTCTATGTATATCCTCAGTCAAACAGGATAGCATTCACCAATAGTAACTGTGCCTTTGCTTTATGCAACTTTTTTATGTATATAGTGGATTTCATAAAGCTGTCTGTAGCATTTTTCTGTCTAGTCTCTTCAAAACACATTTTGATGGTGGCCAGGTGCCTGAGATTAATAAAGCCAAGCTGTGGGCAAAAGATAAAAATCATCAATCCTATACAAGAACTAGATCTCCCATATTTGGTGTAATGGATGCCATTCTTTAAAGAATTAGGCAATTTCATTGATATGAAACATCCTACCATCTTATCTTCTGAGAAGAGAATGTCATTCTGAAACCCTGGAACACAGTAGTGTAGATATTACTTGTGTGACTTCAGAGGGAAGAAGTAGGTAGGTTTCAATATCTAGTACTACTTTGTTTCCAGCTGTGTCTCAAGCAGAGTTAGATATTGACTGTTCCTATTTTTAATCATCATTTTTGTCATATGTAACATGAAAATGGTAAGATCAACCTCAGAAAGATTGCACAAAGCAGTGAAAAAATATTAGGTAACTGACAAGTGTTATTCAATAATGGTAGCTGTTATGGTTTGTATCTAGGTGGCCCCCCAAGCCTTATGCAGTCATAGAGACAGCTGAGTCTAGTGTTTGTGATTGATTCATTGTCTAGTCCTGGAATTTGTGGTGTGAGTGCTGCACCTGCCCAGGGGCAGGGAGCCAGCATATAATATAAGGGAGGGACTGAGGTGTGTTTTTCCCCTTTTTCACCCTGTTCGCTTTTGTTGCTTGCAGCTGCCATAAGTGGCTGTCCCTCAGTCACGCCACCCTGCTTTGGAGCCAGCCAAGTATGGACTGAAACCTCCAAGAACTATAAGAAATAAACCTTTCCTTCCTTCCTTCCTTCCTTTTGGGCACCAGCAAAGAGAAAAGTAACCAAGACAATAGCTATGATTATTACTAGTATTACTACTTTGCTTTTCACAATTTCAAGAAGTATACAAACTTTTGAATCTGGTAAGATATTTTAGTTACTTTTCTCTCATTGCTGTCACAAAATACCCAACATGCAAAGTTAAAAGAAGAAAGGTCTATTAGATTCATGATTAGCAGAGGTATCAGTTCATAGTTGGCTGGCTCCAAGGCAGGGTAACATGGGAGAGGGGCATCACAGAAGAGAAACAGTTCATGGCAAGCAGAAGGTAGTGAGACAGCAAGCAGCAAGTGACCAGTAACAACCTTCTTTCTGTCCCTTAAATGATATCCTCTGTCATCACAGAGGAGAAACAGTTCATGGCAGGCTGAGGGCAGCAAGACAAATACTTTGGGGTATTATTTGATGAGTACCAGAATATTCTCCAGTTTGGGAGGGGAATGCCTGGTTATGGCTAATTTCATACTTACATTGGGCTATTTATTTATTTATTGCTGAATTTATGATAGAATATAATAAATCTTGCTTGCAAAAACTAAACATTATTCAGATGCTGACCATAAGGACAATAGAGCTGAAAGAGATTTGAGTTCCATATCCTTGGAATGATGACTTTGGGTTTCCATGAATGAGAGTAAGAATAACTGAAGATGAGGTGTTCTCCAGGGGCTGGTGGCTTGTTATTGTCCAAGTCCTGTCATATCAGATAGGCACCTCCATTACTTTCCTTTCAGAAGTGGAGATTCAAGAAATCTTGGTTGAAGACTTAGCGTAGCCATGTGATCCTGAGCACAGATGAATTAATCTGTTGGCTTTTCACATGAAAATGGTTTAAGAATGTTTAGTTTTCTGAAGACATCAGGGTTGAAATAGAAGAAAACTTTAATGTCTTTTTCATTGACCAAATTATTACAAAATTGAATGAGGTCAGTGTCTCTCTTGAGATACCAAGATGATGGGAAGAATATATTTTTCAATTCCTTCATCTCATTAACATATATTAAATAACTATGCCATTCTAGACATCCAGGAAGATGGCAGAACAGTAAGCAGCAGAGTAAACAGACTCTCCAAGAGAAACAGCCCTGATACTGGAATATAGCATCATGGGGAAGACAAGAAGGAAGGAAGTGAGTGCTCTGGACCCAGAAAGAACCTAAAATGTGAACTGAAGCCCACAGAGAGAGTAAAAAGTAAAACTTAACCAAAGAAGAAGGTGGTAGCCGGTGGCACCTTAGCCTGGTGGCAGACTCACTCTGCAAGAGGAGCTGTTCAAACCAGGGGACCCAAAGTCACAGTAATGGTGGCTGCTGGTGACCCCAGAGGTCTCTGCAAAGAGACACAGTGGTGGTAGAGAGCAGCGTACGCAGAGGACTGCACTGGCTGGCGGGGAGTGCAGAGGACTCAGTCCACCCATGGGAGAGAGCAATTGGCTGGGAGCCATTTTGGAGTTGGGCAGGACAAGCCTGGAACCAAAACTGCTGCCAGATTCTTCCAGCACTCCAGGGTGGGTGCAGACCCGTGGACATTGCTTGGACTGAGTCCTGCCCCCATGTAAATTTCAGAGGCCATCACACATGTTCTCCCCCAATTTAGGTCCACAGGCCCTGGGTGATTCTGCCCCCACACACACTCCAAGGGCCATTGCGGTTCAGTATCCAGCTCAGTCCAGACACATGAGAGGCCTCACCCCTGCACACACTCTACCAGCTAAAGGGAAGCCAAACAGTCACACTTCAGAGAATTTGTAGGCAATGAGGGAAGTGCCTGGGACTCCACTACCCACCTGTCCAGAAGAATCCAGGAAAATGTCAAGACAAAGAAGGAAAAGGCAGCCTCTGGCATCCAACCCAAGCAGCACAAGTCCAGGACAGGTAAACACGGAAGAGATCAGGAGTTGCACACCTGAAATGCCTGAAGTGATGTCAACTGAAGTAAACAAACAATTTCATGAGGCTGTAAAAGAATTAGAATAGAAATACTATCCCAGGTAAAAGAAGAAATGAAAATAATAATAAAAGAATTGCTAAGCACCTCTAAAGAAGACAAAGATTAAAAAAATAGAGGAGCATAGGAAAATGAGGGAAACTATGAATGAACAATATAAGAGAGATTTAGAATGCATGAAAGAGATTCAAAGAGACACCCAGGAAATTAAAAACTCCATTAAAAGCTAGCAAAACTATTTGAAAGAAACTGAAGATAGACTTTCAAACCTTGAAGACAGGCTTGCAGCTTGTGATTGCAAAAGGAAAGATCTCTTAAAAATAACAAGGAACTAGGAAGTAACAATTCAACAGTTGCAAGACAACTCAAAGAAACACAACTTAAGAATTAAAGATGCGAGTGAAAAAGTAGGAGTCAAGACAAGTGACATAAAAAGTCTATTTACAGAAATAATTTCTGAGAACTTCCCAAGCATGAGAAAAGAAAGTGACATTCAAATAAGTGAGGCATATAGAACTCTAGCTAGCCATAACCAAAACAAATCTACACCCAGACAT
>RJWT010036108.1:0-13345 GCA_004365215.1 Cuniculus paca | reverse complement strand
GATTCATATCTAGAAAAAAGAACTAAAAATATTAGACCACTCCAAAATAAAAGACCCAATACAAAATTGGCAAGTGAAATGAATAGACATTTCACAGATGTACAAATGGCCAATAAATACACAAAGAAACACTAAATAACAATGGTCATTAGAGAAATCTAAATTAAAACAATGCTGAGATTCCATGTTACCCCAGAAACAATGGCAATCATCAGGAAATCAAAATAACAAACTCTGGAGAGGCTGCAGGGGAAAAGGAACACTTGCTGGTGGGAATGTAAATTAGTAAAACCACTTTGGACATCACTAGGAGAGCTTCAAAATGCTAAAACTAGAAATCCTATTTGATGTAGCTATTCCCCTTCTAGGTATTTTTCTGAAAGATTTAAAGACATCATATTACAGTGATTTATGCACACCTGTGTTTATTGCAGCACAATTCATAATGGTTAAATCTTAGAAGTGGCCCATATGTTCCATCAACAGATGAATGGATAAAGATAATATGGAACTAACATGTGATGGAGTACTACTTTACCATGAAGAAAAATGAACTTGATGCATTTGGATAAAAATTGATGTACCTTGAAACCGTACTGCTAAGTGAAATAAATCAGACATGCAAGTTTAAATATCACATGGTTTCTCTCATATGAGAAATCCAAAGTAAAATTAAAGAGCAAAATAAAAATTGGATAATAGGAAGTAGGGAAATAGATCTTTCTTAAAGGTGAAGGGGATCAATACATGGAGGGAAGAGGGAGGGAGGTAATGGACAGAGGATGGAAAAAAGCAACTATGATATGTCCTGTACACATACCAACTCTGCACAAGGAATGTAAACATGTACTACACACATATACAAATACATTTTAAAAGAATGCCACTTCTGTTTAACATTAGATCCTATCCCATGCAATATGGTAAGAAAAAGAAATAGTGTAGAAGAGTTAGAAAAGAAAAATAAGTAAAATTCTCTTTGTAGATAACATAATTGTGTATATAAAAATACCCTAAAAGTTATTTGAGTCTATGGAAAAATTTGTGGTGTTAGGGCTCTTGTTTCAGTTTCACTCTCCTTTCCTCAAAGAGAGGCTCTGTGGTAACTGTCAGTTGCCTGTGAATATCCACAGAGCTGCTGTTCTGACTGATTTGCAGGTATGTATTTCTCCTTGGGGTAAACTTGAAGACTCACACCTTCTCATCCCCATTTCTACAGCACTCTTAACTGATCACTCCCACATTTGAAAAACATTTTTATCACCAAGGATTGTTACACAAAATACGTGCCTATCGCAAACACTGTACCCTCTCTTGGAGTACTTTTTTTTTTTTGCGGCAACGGGGATTGAACTCACGACCTTGCGCATGCCATAAGTACAAAGGAAAGAACTATGTTTGGAAAGCATTTCAAAAAGTAATATGAAACTTTGAAGCCCAGCAAGAGGCACTGATGTATTCATTTTCAGTTTTTTAATGAAGACAGCATCAACCCCCACACTTTTGGTATATGTATTCAAAATTAAGCAATAACAAAAATCTTTAGATTTAACAGTTTTATGTGTGTGATGAGAAAGCAGTAAAACAAAACAGTGTACATTTAAAGTTCAGAGGTTGTGAAATTTCTTTGTACATGTAATGGGTTTCACATATTATGCATGTGACATCCATACATAGATCATATCTTTGTATATACATAATTTGGTGTTCTTTCTTTTTTCCCAATATCATATTGTTATATATTTTTGAAATCACCAATGTAATGGCTACAAAATATTTCACCCAATGAAAATAGCAGTTTACAAATAAGATCCAAAATCTTCAATAAATATTGTGAAAGGGTAAGGAACTGCTCAAAGGAAAAAAATAACTCATGGAAAAGGAGAAAAAAAGAAAGAGAAAAGAAAAATTTCATAAATTTGTATATATACACTTAAGATAGTTAAGATGATTGTGCTACTAATTGTTAGTTCTTGGAACAAAACAGTTAACACTCACAGGATAAGATCAACTTTGTATGTCTACATCTGTTAATCGGAGTAACTCTTGATGATAACTATGCAAAATAACAATCTTTGTTAAGTTCCTACCACCTTGTTTTTAAAGGCTATATTGTTATTGTTGTTTTTTTATCTCTTTTGTTTCTCGTTTTTCTTGTATTTGTTTTGTTTTGTTTATTCCCTCTTTAAAATAAAAAAAAGCAGTTTACAACCACATTCTTGCATTAAGGTAGTTCTTGTTTCTTTCTACTATAAACAATATCATAGCATATGCCTTTGTATAGCAATGTTTTTCATATTTAGAACTGCTTTTGATGATACAGGTCAAAAAGAAAGGTAGTGGAGCCATAAGATATGAGGACCTTTAGGGCTCTCAATTCATTCTTATGTGTTGTTTTCCTTTTCTTTTTTAAAAATTTATGTATTTTTTGTTATTTTAAAGAGAAAAATCAATAAAAACAATAATACAGGATTTCAAAACAAGATAATAGGAAATTAACAATGTTAATACATTGTGTATTGCTGTCTTCAAAATAATTTGTCAAATTACAAGATATAGGCATGCATAACTGATCAAACAATATAAACACAAACCATTTTTTTAATGAACTAAAAGAGATCAGTAGTGTAATTACCTTAGCTATCTTTTGTGTATGCACATATATTATTTTCTTTTCTCTTCCTTCTTTTCTCCTTTCACCCTTCTCAATTGTTTTTTCCTTTTGAGCAGTTTCTTTTCCTTTCACAGTATCTATTGTAGATTTTGGATCTTATTTACTTTTTCAGTTTCTTATACTAGGGAGACAATATGATGTTTACACATGTGAGTTTGATTTATTTCACTTATAAGTATGATCTCTAGTTGCATCCATTAACCTATAAAAGTCTCCAGTTTATCCTTCTTTATAGCAGAGTAGTACTCTATTATATAAAAATACCACATCTTTTTTTATTCATTCCTTGGTTGATGGGCATTTGGGGTGTTTCTAAGATTTAGCTATTACAAATCATGCTGCTATAAACATGGATGCACATATTTCACTGTGGTGTAATGCTTTTATTTATCTGGAAAATACCCAGAAGGGGAATAGCTGGGTCAAATGAGACTTCTAATTCTCATTTCTTAAGGAAACTCCACACTGATTTCCACAATAGTTGTACCAGTCTACTCTTCAACAAAAAGTAGAAAAGAGTTTCTTTTTCCCCACAGCCTCACCAGCATTTGTTATTGGTGGATTTCTTGATGATAGTCAGTCTTTCTGGGTTGAGATAGACTCTCAGTGTTGTTTTCATTTTCATACCTTGAATGGCCAATGATGTCTCATATTTATTTGTCATTTGCATTTCTTCATCTGAAAAGTGTGTATTCATCTCAGCTGCCCATTATTGAATTGAGTCTTTGAATTTTGGGGGTGTCTGATTTTTAAAAATTCTTTATATCTAGAAATATTTTGTTGAGGGAAAGTTGGCTAAAATTTTTTCCCACTCTATGTTGCCTTTTCATGCTGTTGGTGATTTCTTTTGATGAGCCCAAAACTTTTTAATAAGATGAGATCCTAGTTGTTTATTCTTTGAAGTATTTTCTGTGCAGTTTGGTTTTTGTTCATGAACTCTCAGCCTACCCCTATGTTTTAAAGATTTCTACCTACTTTCTTTTCCAATAGATTTAGTGTTTCTGTTTTAATATTTAGATCGTTGACCCATTTTAACTTTAATTTAGTGCATGGTGATAGACATGGGTCTAGTATTAGTCTTCAGCAAGTGGAAAGTCAGCTTTTCCAGCACCATTTATTAAAGAAGCTATCTTTCTTCCAGTGAACATGTTTTGATCCTTTGTCAAAGATAAGGTGACTGAGTGTGTTTGTAGTTGTGTCTGCATCTTCTAAGCTGTTCCACTGATCTACAAGGTTTTTTTTGCCAGTACCAGGCTGATTTTATCACAGTAGCTTTATAATATAATTTCAAGTCAGGGATTTTGATACTTCCTGCCTTGCCTTTTTTACTCAGGATTGCCTTTGCTATTCTAGGTCTCTTCTGTTTCCAAATGAATTTTAGAATGTTTTCTCTAGGTATGTTAGATATGCTAATGGTATTTACATCACAATTACACTAAATCTGCCTAACAGTTTTGAGAGTATGGCCATTTTCATTATGTTGGTTCTTCCTATCCCTGAGCAAGGGATAACTTTCCATTTTCTGATATCCTCTTTGATCTCTTTTTCAGAAGGTTGTAATTTTCAATGTTTAGATCTTTCATCTCTTTTGTTAGATTGATTATGTATTTCATTTTTTTGAATGCTATTGTAAAGGGTGTGGTTTCCCTAATTTTTCTCTCAGTTTCTTGTTTGTATACAGAAATGCTATCGATTTTCGAGTGCTGACTTTGTATCTAGCTACACTACTGAATTTGGTTATTAATTCCAGAAGTCTTTTGGTAGAGTTTTTTGGGTCTTCTATGTGGTGTATCATGTCATCTGTGAATAATGATAGCTTTACTTCTTCCTTTCCTAACTTTATTCCTTTCATTTCTCTCTCATGTCTAATTGCTCTGGCTAATGTATCCAGAACTAATGAATACGAGTGGTGATAGTGGACATCCTTGTCTTGTTCCTAATTTTAGATTGAAAGTTTCAGTTTTTTTCCATTTAGTATAATGTTGGCTATTGGTTTGTCATATATGGGTTTTATCAGATTGAGGTAAAGACCACCTATTCCAATTTTCTGTAGGGTTTTTATCATGAATGAGTGTTGGGCTTATCAAAAGCTTTTTCTGAATCTATTAAGATGATCATGTGATTTATGTCTTTGACTCTGTTGATATGGTGTATTACATTTATTGATTTGTGTATGTTGAACCATCTCTGCATTCCTGGGATGAATATCACTGGTCATGGTATATAATCCTTTTGATGATTTGCTGAATTCCATTTGCTAGTATCTTATTGAGGACTTTTGCATCTATGTTCATTAGGGAGATTGGCTTATAGTTCTCTTTTTCAGTGGGGCCTTTCTCTGACTTTGATATCAGACTAATACTTGCAGCCAGGAAAGGCTTAGGAATAATTGCTTCCCATTGTATTTCATTAGAGTTTGAGGAATATTGGTAATAAGTCTTCTCTAAATTTCTTGTAGAATTCAACAGTGAATCCATCAGGACCTGGGCATTTCTTTGTTGGTGAGTTTTTAATTACATTACAATTTTATTCACTGATATTAGGGCATTTGAAATTTTATCTTCTCAATTCAATTTGGTAATTCATACATTTCTAGGAATCTGTTCATTTCTTCTGTGTTTCCTTTTTTTTTTTTTTTTTTTTTTTTTTTTTTTTTTTTTTTGCCAGGCAGGCACTTAGGCTGCTGAGCTAGATCCCCGGCCCTTGTGTTTTTGAGGCAGGGTCTTACTATGCTGTTCAGGCTGGCCTTGAGCTCACTTTGTAGCCCAGGCTGGTCTCGAACTCACAACGATCCGCCTGTCTCAGCCTCCTGAGTGCTGGGATTAAAGGCGTGAGCCACCACGCCCGGCTCTTCTGTGTTTTCTATCCTATGTGAGTAAAGATTTTCAAAATAGGCATCCATAACTTCTGAATTTCCACAGGATCTGTAGTAATTTCACCCTTTTTGTTCCTTATTACATGAATTTGAGGTTTTTTTCTTCCTTTTTTGATGAGCTTGGTTAGTAGTTTATCAATTTTATTTATTCTTTCAAAGAACCAACCCTTCAATTCATTAATACTCTATATTGTTTTCTTGTGTTTCAATTGTATTAATTTCTGCTCTGATCTTTATAATTTTTTCCCTTGACTAGCTTTTTCATTTTTTTTCTACAAGTTCCTAGAAGTTTGTGATAGAGCATTAGGTTGTTTAGTTGTGCTTGTTCTGTTTTCCTGATGTGAGAATTCACCACTATAAATTTCCCTCTTTGGACTTTCATTGCATCCCACGGGTTCTGGTAAGTTGTACTGGCATTTTTGTTTGATTGTAGATATGGTTTAATTTCTTTAATTTTTTTCCATTGGTTGTGCAGGAGGGTGTTATTTAATTTTTACATATAGACTTTTTGTGGTGTCTTTTGCCATTAATTTCCATTGCACTATGGTCAGATAATATGCATGGGATAATTTCACTTACTTTTCATTTATTTAAGTGTGTTCCATGGGCTAGGATATGGTCTATTTTAGAGAACATCCCACATGCTACTGGAAATCATGTGTACTCTGATGTCATTGGGTGGAACACTCTGTAAACACCTAAGTCCATTTGTTCAGAGGTTTCATTCAGTTCTGTTATTTCTTTGCTGTTTTGTCTAGTTGATCTATCTGTTGGTGACAGTGGGGTATTAAGGCTCCCATCACAATTGTGTGATTGCTTATTTAATTTTTTCATGTCTATAAATACTTGTTTTATATAGTTGGGTGCTCCTGTATTTGTGCATATATATTTAAGTCTTTTATCTCTTCCTTTTGAATTTTACCCTAAATTAGTGACCTTCTTTATCTCTTTTGATCATTCTTGGTTTGAAGTTCGCATTGTCTGCAAACAGAATAGCTATCCCTGCTTTTTTCTTGGTCCCTGTTGCATGGAGTATTGTTTTCCATCTTTGACTTTTAGTCTATGAATTTCTTTTAGAAATAAATGTGTTTCTTGTATATAGCATATTGTAGAATCTTGTTTCTTGATCTATTCTGTTAGTCTGTTTCTTTTGATTGATGAATTGAGGTCATTCACAATGATGGTAATAACAGATACGTATTGGCTTATCTTTGTCACGTTACTTTCCTGCTCTTGGTTCTCTACTTTTCTCCCCTGGTTAATTGCTTGCCCTGCTTGGTGGTTTCTTTCTAGTGTTGTTCTAGGAATTGTGGTCACTTTTGTCTCTGTCTAGAATATCTTTCAGTACTCTTTGAAGTGTTGGTCTGGTGGTCATGAATTTCTTCAGTTGTTCTTTGCCATCCAAGTATCTCATTTCTCCATTAATTTTGAAAAATAGTTCTGCAGGGTACATCAGTGTGGGATGTGTTGGTTTTCAAAAGGGTTAACCAATTCAAACTGCCACAGGCAACACATGAAGTATTCATTTTACTACAGTTTGGTTATCATACATAATTGCTACTGCAGAAGGCTAGTGAAAAATGACGATTTGAAATAATGAGGTTGAACACTTTCATGGTTATTGACTAAGTCTCTGATTATCTTATTTATTTTGTTTTTTAAATGATATTCTTACAAATTCAATCAACAAGTATTTATTCAGTTGTAATATTACCAAGATTGTTCTACATCCTGAGAATACAGTAATGAATTAAACAGACAAAAATCCAATACCTTCAGGAAGCGTGTATTCTAGAGGCCTTTTTGCATTTTGTATCAATGATATTTATGTAATAAATTTAAAACTGCAATTTATTGATATGTGTCTGGCAGTGTCTGAAATGCAACAATATTTATTTCATTCGAAGTACAGATAGCACAGACATTTCTTATTTGCACAAGAGAAAAATACGCCCCAGAGCATTTAAATAATTAGCCAAGTGGCATGCAACTAATACTTTTTAAATTCCACCCTATATCACTCTGTAAGTCTAAAGTTCATGATCTTTCTCCTGTGGAACATCTAATGTATGTATTTTAAAATCAATTGTTTGTTAGTTTAGTAGAAATATTTATTCTAGCTTATTGTCAATTTTTAAATTTTTGTTTGTTTTTGAATTCACATGTGGGATTTTAAAATTTTTTTATAAAATTAAAATTGGGAGATTTTTTTTTCCTTAATAATTGCTTGATCTTTAATTTAGAAAAATCCATTCTCGGTTTTATTAAATACTTCTTTTTTAGTTTTAAAATTTTTTATTGTTAAAATTATCTGAATTTTACTTTAATGTTTAGTAGAAAGTGAGAACCTGTTATTTACTACCCAAACTATGAGTACCATTTATTTTTTAATTCTCTTTCTTCTCCATAATTATTGATGAAAATATAGCTTCTTTAGATTAAAATCCTGGGAAAGTCAACTGACAAGGCCCAACCAAAGAATTTTCTGTAAAAATACCTTAGATAGATTCTTATATCATGAAAATTTATGCTATATTGCTTGTAATAAAAGTTTTGCCTGTGTAATAAACGCACATGAACATAAAAAATATCAACTTCTAGAGTAGAAATATTCATTTTATACTCAGAATTCAGATTTTATTACTAATTTATTCCTATTTGTGTCTTTATTGGGCTGTTTAAATAATCATACAACAAATATTTAACAGACTATAAGATGCATATTTTATCTAAACTGTAGAATGCAAAACATTAAATAGGATACACATGGAAATTTAACTTGGAATGAAAGTAGAGTTTGAAAAGATCTCATGTGTAGACTCTGTACAACAGCCATTCAGAGCCAAGGGTTATGACTCCCTGGGGGTAGGGGTCAAACAGGAAGCTTCATGTGAATGGGAATTATCTGAGCCTCAATGAAACAGTAGGAATTTGCTGCTGGAAAGGAAGGGATGCAAATTGTCGGAGACAGAATGAACCCAAATCCTTAGGCAGACATATGCAAGCCATGTGGGTGTTGAGTATAAAGGCAGGAAGTATAAAGAAATAAGCAGGACTGAACCAGAGCTTCATGATAAGAAATTCCTTCATTTCACAACCCAGCTAACATACTAGAAGGACCAGAAGAAGAAGGAACCAGCCATAAATATTGACAGCTTTGACTGTAGCTTAGTGGTCAGTCTATGAGATAAAGGTCTGCCAGTGAAAGATAGGGACTGAAGATTCAGACTGGATCACCCTGGAACTATAGTGACTCTCATGGCTAATTCTGCCTTCCATTGACTCTCAACTGTCTGAATGTTTAATTAGACAGAAGATTTAACACTACGGAGTATTATTCCACTAATAACTATCTTCAAAAAACAAAGAATTTTCAAAAAGTTATATAACACTTGATTGTACACAGTCAAGTTTGTGGGTTTGTTTTACCTCTGGACTGAGATTAGCTTCCCCACATATGCAAGTTATGATGACTTTCTGTGAGTAGGTGAGTGTGTTAGTCAAGTTTGCCAGAGAAAAAGCAGAATGTGTGGTATAGAATAGGATAGGGAGGAGACTTATTTTAACAAACTGGTTCAGAGGATTATGGGAGTCTGGTAAGTAAAAAAATCTGCAGTTTAGGACTGCAGGCTGGAGATCCCATGAAGAACAACTGTTCTAATTAAAAGACAGTCTGCTGGCAGAATTCCGATGAAGTCAGTCTGCTTTATTCAAAAATCTAGTGATTTAAATACTAACCTCATTTTAAAAATACTTCCTAGAAGTATGCCATGAACGTTTAAAATGTTGGCCAATATCTGGGTATCATGGCCTACTCAAGGTGACACTGATCATTATTCACTCCAAAGACTAGTGGGTAAGGCCAGATGATGATGGCCACATATTAGCCCTGGGAACTTGATGGAGGCTTTGACAGAGGAGCCCTGGACATTCAAGGAGCTAGCCTAAATTTGGCTTACTTCTCAGGTCTTTTTTTTTTTTTCACTCTTAGGAGCAAAGCTGTGTCTAGGAACAGGGCAAAAGTACCTTCTTGACCTTTCTCTCTCTTGTGGCCTCTTAGTTCCTGAGACTTAAAACTCAGACTGATACTTTCATAACTGGGTTAGGTACATTCTTCAGTTGAACAGCTTTTTGGTGAGTTTACCCAGGGACCCAAATGACATGGTTTTTAGGGAACAAAGCATTCCAAATTTCAAATAACTGACTTCTAATGGAAAATTAGATTTTAGGTTGGGTTACTCTGTACATCATTAAAATAATTTACTGAGATGCTTAGAGAAGTAGCCCAGATTAGGGGAGAATGATTCTACTTTCAGCTTCTTGAAGAAGCCTCTGAACTTGTATTCTTACTTTTAAGAAAGTAAAACACAGATCATTGGACTTTATAAAAACATCAAATGAGGAGATGAAACTTAAAGCATAGAGAAAGGCAAAAACCTTACTGATTTGATAGTCTTTCTAGAACATGATTCAAACTAAGCTTATCTTGAACTCTCCCAAAGAAATTTATTACTCACAAGTATTTTATAGCACCTGCTTGTAACATAGTGCTAGTGAATGAATATGCTTGTGAAGTACTAACAAAAAGAGTTCATTGGATGTTCAAAATATCCATTACATTCACATTTGTCTCTACCTCAACCTTCTATATTAAAATAAGTTTTCATTATGTTTAATAATTACTACCTGAAAATGTCACTAATTTTATTGGGCAAAATCACAGAAAATGATTAATGAAATAATATAAATGCCAAGGTAAACTCTTCTTTACCTATAATGATCCTTGGATTTTTAAAGATTTTGTGGTGGAATTTTGCTTCTCTACCTACATGTATGAAGGTCCATCTCAATGAAGAAAAACAATTGAAAGCCAAAGGCAAGGGACCCAATAGTTAATCCTGCACTCTACATTTCTCCTTCCACCATGCTCCGATGAACTAGTTGTACAGCTCACAAAGTCCTCCACAGTGGCCTGAGGCCCCATCTTCCCTAGAGCCTAGACTTTAAGTACCAAGTGATTTTCTATAATTTATATTCATCTAAATCAGACTAATTTCTATTTTATAAAATTGATTTTCTTTTGGGCTGGTTCTGAGTATTTTTTAAATGGTGTTATCAACTGAGTACTTTTTGCTGTCCATGTTTGTTAGAGGTGAAATGAGTCAACTTTCTGCTTTGCCTGAAACGGTTCTGGTTTATGCCTATTATCCCAGCACAATTACTAATGACATCCTGTTCTACTTTCACTTGGTGTAGCTGCTCACTGTAAACAAATTATGTGAATTTGAATCAATTCAATAAGGAATCAGTTTTAATATTTTGAAAAATTTGTTTCCCTTTCTCCTAGATACTTCTTGGTTTCTGCTTTTTCTATTTTAAGACAGTAATATTTAACTATGATTAAATATTACATCTGACTCTGGGTGACTAATGTCCTGAGGCAGAATAGTACTTACCTATCTTTATCTACTTATCCATCTATTGTCTGCTCATCATCTATCTGTCTCTATCAGGTAAAGAATAGATATTAAAATAATGAATAAATACAACATCCTTGCCTATGAAATGTTTCCAGCCTAATGAAAAGATATAAAATACACACACACACACACAAATATAACACAGTTACAAGACTGTCAGAATAAGGATAACAATTCTTTGGTAATATGTAAGGGAATAAAAACAATCACAATCTCTTGATTTTAAAGATTAAAGTATTTGAAAATCTTGATAGTGTTTTTGTTTCTTGGTTTTTTAGTTTTATTCATTTTTCTGGCTTTGCTATCAATTCAATATGGTCTCTCACCTCCAAAACTCATTTTGAAATTTGTTTGTCAAAGTGGTTGTGCTGGGAGTTTAGACCTACAAGAAGTGATAAGGTTGTTAAAAGGAAATAATGCAATCCCTGATGGTGGGCTGTTTGTAAGACAGTAAGTTTGTGCTCCCAGCATCCTCCATTACCCACCCCATGGTGGGGCTGGCTGAAAGAGTATGAGATTGGCCAATGGAAACCCCAAGACTTAGCACAGCAGCCCAGGGCACAGACACACACACTGCTCTGAAGGGTGAACTAATCAGTGAGGCCAGTAATAAGAAAGTGTCTGAAGCAGCAAGGAGAAAGGAGTTGAACTCTGGAAAATTCCACTGACAGAAAACCAGTCCTAGCCCCCACATCCAGAGGCCAAGATCGGCTCCATACCCAGTGCAAATTTGGGATGTAACATGGACATTATCACAGATCTGTAAACACCAGAAGAAGGTAGGTTCATGGGATAGATATAAAGAACCAGCTACATCTGGAGGACATCCCTGAGGAACAGACATCTCCTTTCTTCCTTGAGGGAGGCCTCAATGCTAGTAGTAGAGCTATATATCATGGGAGGTTGGCAGGCATCAATATAGAAGACAAAATGAAAGAGAAAAGAGAAAGTGGAGAATGGCAAGACACAGAGGCAGGGTGCACCCAAGACTCCCAGCCACCCAGGACAGGCTTGGAACTCAATGAGATTGATGAAGTTGGAAGTCAAACATTGGAACTTTCTGAAATGATAACAACAAAAGTGAAAAAACAAGTAGAAAGGCTATAGAGAAAAATGGTCTCTCAGGTACAAAAAGAAATGATGCTTAAAGATGTTAGAGAAGACACAAATAAAAGAATAGATGAGTTTAGAAAAAGATGGAAACAAAAAAATGCCTGACATAGAGAAATGGAATGCACGAAACAGATCCAAACAAAGACACAGGACATTAAAATCTTCATTGAAAGTATATACAACAAATTGAAGAAGGGAAAGAATAGAATTTCAGATCTTGAAGACAGAATTGCAACTAGTGATCAAGAAAAGAAAGATATCTTAAAAATAACAAGAGACCATGAGAAATCAATCCAACAGCTACAAGATGAAGCAAAGAAGCATAATACAAGACTGACTGCAATCCATGAGAAAGAAAGCTGGAGACAGCACAAATGTCATAACAATCATAAATATATATGCACCTAATTCAGGAGCACCCAACTATATAAGACACTTATTGGTAGACCTGAAAAATCAAATAAGGAATAACATGATTGTAACAGGAGACCTCAATACCCCATTGTCACAGAGAGACAGATCAACTAGATAGAAAATCAGCAAAGAAATATCAGAGCTGAACCAAACCTGTGAACAAATGGACATAATAGGAAGAAACCATGCCCCGAGGGTATGCACCAGTGGCCCAAAGAGGCACAGTCAACCAAGTGTGGGTTGCAAAAGAAGCCACACTCCAAAGCCCCAGCACCACTGGGGGAGCATTGATGAACCACCACTCCATGCCTCTCCACCACCCTAGAAACCCAGAATCAGAGGAACCCAGGTGCCTAGTCCAATCCCCTACAGTGAGGGACTGGCAGCCAATGCAGGAAGCAACCAGAATGCAGCAATGGGCTGATTTGGAGGAACACAAGAAAATGTCAAGATGAAGGAGCAAAATAGAATCTCAGAACTCAGGCCACACAGAACAAGTTCAGGAGACACAGACATAATAAAAATTAGAAATCACACACCTGAACTTTCTAAACCAATAACAACTGAAATGAAGAAACAACGTAGTTCTTGTATTGTTTGATTAATTTTACATGCTTATGTCTGATGGTCCAGACAGCCCTTTTGAAGATAGCAAGAGGCATTATGGCAGTCATTGTTAATTTTCTATTATCTTGTTTTGAAGGCCTGTATTGTTTTCACTGTTTGGTTTGGTTTTGTTCTGTTTTATTTTATTATGTCTGATGGTAAGGGCAACTATTTTGAAGATAA
>RJWT010036107.1:0-13334 GCA_004365215.1 Cuniculus paca | reverse complement strand
AGACTAGCCATCCTAACAAGTATGACATTTCTCATAATATTTATTTGCATTTCCCTGATGATTAGTGATGTGAGGGCACATTTTTGCATACTTGTTGGCCCTTTCAGTGACCATTTTGGAGACATATGTATTCAGGTCTATGTCATTTGACAAATACCTGAGATAATTGGCTTATAAGGAAGGAAAGGATTACTTTGACTCATGATTTCAGAGGTCCCAGTTCATGGCTAGTTGGTTCCATTGCTTAGGGGTCTGTGGCAGGATAGTAAATCATGGTGGGAATGTGTAATGGAGGAAACATCTCACTTTATGGCAGCCATGAGGCAAAGAGAGAAAAATAGGAAGGGTCAGGGTTCCACTATACCACCAAGGACATGCCCTAACTTTCTTCTACTAGGTCCCATCTCCTAAATGTTCTACCTTCTCTCAAGAGTACCAGGGACCAGGAGTTTAACACATGGACCTTTGGGAACTTTTAAAATCTAGACCATACCAATGTCTTTTGCATATTTTGTGAGTTCCTCATATATCGTGGAATGTTAATCCTTCATCAGAGATATGGTTTTCAACTATTTTCTCTCAACTTATAGGCTACCTTTTTATTTTGCAGATTATTCCCTTAGACATGTAAAAGTATTTCTGTTTGATATATTCTTTTCTTTTCTGGCTTGAGATTTTGGGATAATATCCAAAAACTTCTATGACAATTATAATAATTATAATTACAGCAAAAGAGAGATACTATCATCATAATCCCCACCAAAATAAAATAAACATTTTTAACTGGAGGAAACTATTCTGAACTACAGGAGATGCTTCTAAATGTCAAGTTAATATTTTTGATGCTTGCATTTGGTTATCTTGTCTCTTGAACATGGGAGCAGGGGGAAGAAACAGAGAACAAAAAAGGTCATTTTTAGCCTCAATTACAGCATGTACCACTAAATGAATTTAACTGGATAATGTTTTTTATAAAATGTTGTTAAAAAGTTTTCAATGAGAAAATATCACTTGTGTTTCTACAAATGTAAAATCTATTTATAATCTCACAGATGTATTCCTAAAGACATGAGTAACTGCAGAGAGCTAGCAATAATTGTCATTAGAGGTAACAGTTCCCTGCATAGAACAAAAGAAAACAAAATATGTTATGCAAATATTATTATCTCTTTAATCTATCACACATGATTCAGGGGAAATAGTAGGGCAAGCTAGCCAGGAAGGCTTCAGGAAAACCTGAATCAAATAATTTTCCATTTGATGGTTGCATGGAGACACAGATACTAGCCTATACTATTTCCAATCCAATCTTGCCTTTTTTCCTTCGGATCAGGGAATTCCTCATTTTTTAAAATTTTTTTTTGAAAAGAATACAACCAAACAAAATAAAACAGAATAGAGTCAATCACAACAAACCAATGAACATGGTGCATGCCTTCTAAACAGGGTAAAAGGCAATCAATAATGGCTACCATAATGCCTCTTGTTATCTTCAACATAACTGGCCATACCATCAGGGATAAATAAGATTAAACAAAGTAGAACAAAATAAAACCAGTAACAAAACAAAACAAAACAATTTAAGCAATACAGAACTTCAAGATACTAGTAAAACAGCATTGGCTAGCATAATACTTCTCGTTATCTTCAGAATAGTTGCCTATACCTTCAGACATAATACATTCAAACAACACAGAATAGAGTAATATCAATCAAAACAAAACAATGAAAGCAATACAGGGCTTTGAAACAAGATAATTGGACATCCTCAATGGCTGCAATTATATATTTCGTTATCTTTGAAATAGCTGTCCATGCCATCAAGTATAACAAAATCCAACAAAACAGAATACAACAAAACTAATCAGAACAATGAAGACAATATGAGTTTCAAATCATGATAATAGATTAACAGTGACCACTTCCTTCTGTTTTTAGATAATCCCTCCCCTTTGACTTTCCCAATATGTATTGTGAATTTTGAATCCCATTAACTCCTGTAGTTTGTTATATTAGGGAGACAACATGAAATTCACCCATGTGACTCTGAACCATTTTATCCATGAGCATGATCTCAAGTTGCCTCCATCCACCTACAAGAGCCTTGAGGTTATCTTCCTTTATAGCTGAGTAGGTTTCCACCACATAAAATGCCATGTCTTTCTTACCCATTCTGCAGTTGATGGGTAAGTTACCCTTACTTTTTTTCTGGCTCCCTGTCACATAGGGCACTGTTCTCTCTCCTTTGACTTTCAGTCTATGAATTTTCTTTCTAGTTAAATGTGTTTCTTGCATAGAGCATATTGATGGATCCTGCCTCCTGATCCACTCTGCCTGTGTTTCTTTCTATTGGTGCATTGAGGCCATCTACATTAATAGTTATGGCCCTCTTGCACTGCGTTATCTCTGCCATGCTATTTTTCTGCCACTGGTTCCCTATTTTTCCTCTCCATTCAATCGACTGCCCCCACTTGATGGTCCCCCTCTGCCATTGTTCCTGAGACTGTGGTCCTTTTTATCTCTCTCTAGAGTGTCCTTTAGTATTCTTTGTATGGTTGGTTTGGTGGTCATGAATTATTTGAGTTGTTCTTTGTCATGGAAGTATCTTGTTTCTCCATTAATTTTGAGAGAAAGTTTTGCAGGGTACATCAGTCTGGGTTGGAAGTTGTTTTCTTTCAGGACTTGTAATATTTTCACAACCAACCTCTTCTTGACTTGATGGTTTGTGTTGAGAAGTCTGCCATGATTCTGATGGGTTTTCCTTTATAGGGTTTTCCTTTTCTCTAACAGCTTTTCATATTTTGTTCTTGTGTTGAATTTCTGGGATCTTGATTATTATATATCTGGGTATAGATTTGTTTTGGTTATGGCTAGCTGGAATTCTATATGCCTCACTTATTTGAATGTCACTTTCTTTTCCCATGCTTGGGAAGTTCTCAGAAATTATTTCTGTAAATAGAGTCCTGATGGCATTTGTCTTGACCCCTGCTGTTTCACTCACATTTTTAACTCTTAAGTTATGTTTCTTGGAGTTGTCTTGCAGCCATTGAATTGTTACTTCCTGATTTCTTGTTATTTTTAAGAGATCATTCCTTTTGCAATCACAAGCTGCAAACTTGTCTTCAAGGTTTGAAAGTCTATCTTCAGTTTCTTTCAAATGTTTTTGCCAGCTTTCAATGGAGTTTTTAATTTCCTGGCTATCTCTTTGAATCTGCTTCATGCATTCTAAATCTCTCATACATTGTTCATTCATGGTTTCCCTCATTTTCCTATGCTCCTCTACTTTTTTACCTATGTCTTCTTTAGAGGGGCTTAGTAATTCTTTTATTATGTTTTTCATTTCTTCTTTTACCTGGGATAGAATTTCTGTTCTAATTTCTTTTATAGCCTCACGAAGTTGTTTCTTTACTTCAGTTGACATCACTTCAGACATTTCAGGTGTGCGACTCCCCATCTCTTCCTTGTTTACCTGTCCTAGACTTGCACTGCTTGGGTTGAATGCCAAAGATTTCCTTTACCTTCTTCTTCTTGACATATTCTTGGTTTCTTCCATACACGTGGGTAGTGTGGTCCCAGGCACTTCTGGCATTGGCTACAATTTCTCTGAGGTGAGACTGTTTGATTTTTCTTTTTCTTTTTCTTTTTTTTTTTGCAGCACTGGGGATTGAACTCACGACCTTGCACTTGCCAGGCAGGCACTTAGGCCACTGAGCTAAATCCCTGGCCCCTGTTTGATTTTTCTAGTCAGTGCTGGCTATGGGTATCTGATGGTGGGCATCCATGCTTCTGGACTGAGCTGGGTAATTGCCCACAAGGCCCTGGAGTTTGCAGGAGAGCAGAGCCAGCCAGGGCCTTCAGACCTAAGCTGGCTGGGAACCCAATTGTGATGTTCTCTGGAATGCACACAGGAGTGAACTCAGTCCAAGCAACTTCCATGGGTCTGCACCCAACCTGGAGCTGCTGGAAGAAGCCAGCAGCAGTCCTGGCCCTGGGCTTATCCTGCCCAACTCCAAAATGGCTCCCAGCCAATCACTCTGTTCCAAGGGGGGACTGAGCCCCTGCAACCACTGCCAACCAGCACAGACCTCTGCATCCACCACTCTCCTCCACCACTGCGCATCTCCACAGAGACCTCTGGGGTCACCAGCCACCACCATGATTGTGGGTCCCTAGGCTCCCACAGCTCCTCTTGAGGGTGAGTCCAGCTCCAGGCTAAGGTGCTGCTAGCTACCACCTCCTTCTTTGTTTAAATTTTTCTTTTTACTTTCTCTGTGGCCTCAATTCACATTTTCAATTCTTCCTGGATACAGGGGACCCACTTCCTTCCTTCTTGTCCTCCCCATGATGCTCTATATTCCAGCATCTGAACTATTTCTCTCAGAGTCTGTTTACTCTGCTGGTTACTATTGTGCCATCTTTCCAGAAGTGTCTCGCATTTCTCATTTTGCCTGACATTTCCAGATAAAATTATCAGGCACAACTGACTCAAGCTTCCCTTTGTGCTCATGGTGATTTTAACCCATGGTAACTTGGTGGCAGAAGACCTCACCTTGAGACATGATTTAGGAGTTCTGACATGCAATTAGTTTGATCTAGTTTTACTCTTAATTTGTCTGCCATTATCAGAGATTTCTAGCATAGAATACCTTCCAGGTAATAAAGAGGAGTCATAAAATCTCTTTTCAAAAAGCTTTCTTTCATGACTTTAATGAAAAGCCCCACATTTTAGTATATTTGATGTATCATATCAAGTACACTCAAATTGGAATCATCTTTTTCACTTATTAGCTGTGTCTTCTTGGGCAAAACACTTAACCTGCCAGTCTTCCTTTTTTTAAATAAAATGCACATAGTAATAAACCCCCATCCACCCACACACACCCCTCATCCCAGGAATTGAGCCCAGAGCCATCACACTGAGTTATACTTCCAGTTTAAATGTTTTTATACTTAAATTTTTTTTTCAAGACAGAATCTTTCTAAGTTTCCCAGACTGGGCTCAAATTTGCCATCCTCCTGCCTCAGCCTCCCAGTTTTGGTATTCAAGGTGATTTCTGAATAGATGGACCAGTAGTGCAGATAAGACCTACTTCATGAAACTATAAAGATTAAATGAAACATAGCTTGTAAAATGCTTCACACATGGTCTGGCCCAAGAATAATTGCTCAATAATGTAAACACAGCAATTTTTACTTCAATTCGTCAACAGCTTTTACATAAACTATGCATGGGTTCATTTATAAACAGTCACTCACTTAACATTTTCTAGTATGCTAAAGTAGGTAATACCTTCTGGTACTCAAAGAGCCCAGGCAAAATAAGCTTTTCAAAAGAGGAATACACTGCTAATGAGAAAAACCTCTTCCTAATTCATCTACTGAGCCCAGAGCATTGTCTGTGTGTGTGTGTGTGTGTGTGTGTGTGTGTGTGTAACCACTGAGTTGCACAAAAGACTCTGACTTCTTTCCTGTAGCCACAGTTATGTTCTCTAGCACCCTTCCGACCACCCCTCCAGCTCTGCCAACAAGACCACAGACCCTTGTGTGGGTCTCACACAAGCCTATGTCACCTCTACTATGCTGTTTATATTCTTGTATCTCCATCATCTTTTTTTTCTTTTTCTTTCTTTTCTTTTCTTTCTTTCTTTTTTTCTTTACACAGGGTCTTACTCAGTCTTTAAGTTACCCAGGCTGCACTTGAACTTGCAATCCTCCTACCTCAGCCTCCCCGAGTGCTGGAATTACAGGCATGTGCCACCACACCAGGTTCCTCTGATCACTGAGCTCTTTCAGAACAGGGGTTGTGTCTTGCTCCTTTTTGTGCTCCAGAGCATAATTTGGATTACACATGGAATAGACACTTACAAAAATGTGTAAGATGAATTAACTCCTCATTGAGGCTAAGTGGGTGTAAATATGGAAGTGTAAAGTGCGCCCTGATAATTTTATTTCTATTTAAGGTTATGTGGTGGAGAATCTTGTGAAAGTTCTTGCATATTGCTTGGGACTTTTGCCAAGCTTACTGATTTCCTTGTCTTTCCTTCCCTTTCAAAGAGTGGAGAATAAAGATAGAGAAAAGAAATGCTTAAGCATAATGCCACAGACCAGCTTAAATAGAAGTCCAACAGGAAGATCTAAAAGGTCATGATGCTCATGTAAGGTATGTTCCTAGAGTTATGTGAAGAAAGCTGAAAACTGTACACAATAAGAGGGAAGAAACACTAGGGAAGGGACACACATTTCAGGCAAATAGGTGAGAGCTCTGGGAAGTGTTGGTAAGGACATTTAAGCCAGAGGGAGGTTGAATTTACTTTCACTCCTCATCTTTATGTTGTATCTAAACATATCTGTACATCTATGTATGTTGCCATGTCTATATCCATACGTATATCTCCCCACATATTTGAGTTTGTTGTTATAACTACAGCAGAAATATATTTTTAAAACATCAGAAAGGTTTATGGTTCATCATCATATAAAAAATAGGATTTTAAAATAACACACGATATGATTCCAGTTTCATTGGTGAGAGTACTATGGGTGACTTTTATCTTTCTTTGTGTTTTTTGAAGTTTCTTTCTTCTTTTTTTTTTTAATGGGCACATATTAACAATAAGAGGAAAAACTATTCATTCTTTTAAAAAAAATTATAACTTGTTATTGTACAATCTTTCAAGCAGAAAACTGCCTAGTTCTTCCTGCGTAGAGGGAGTGCTAAGCAGGAATTTCCGAGGGATCAGCTGGCTGTTATTTAATGGGCTGCAAAAGTTGCCTGTGAACTACATGTAACCTTGCAAAGTGCAGGTCATCCCCACCTCTCAGCCCTCTTCCCAACTCCAGTCACTAGGTCCCTCTCTAAGCTACTGGGCTTTTCTAAGTCTCCACTGACCCATGATCTCTCCACCCAGCCCTCAGCCCCAATGTCACTGTCTCAGGGTAATCTCCTTTAGGGTGATTTCCAATCATAATGTATCCCTGCACCACATCCTTTTTTTTCTGTATTTGTGAAATTTTTATTTAGCATTTGATGCTCTTCCTCCCTCCAACAAAACTTAGCTCTGTGAGGAGCTGCTGTTTATTGAATCCCCAGGGCTGGAGCACCATACGAGCCTACAGGAGATTGGTATTCCTTGTGTATGTGAATGCACCGGCACAATCAGATAAATAGAATTCAGAGAGGAGGGTGGGAGGGCACTTCATTGTCTACCTGGTCATCAATCTGACCAATGAATCAACAAGTATTTACTGAGGGTCTATTTGCCCTCTGTGAGAGACTTTTGGAGACGGAAGATTAACATAGGAAAGGTGCTGTGCCCTCTGGGAATTAATGGTATAACCTGAAAACATAAGGAAATAGATACAAAACAGATATGTAACACTGTTAATTAAATTATGTTAGAATTAGTTCATGTTTTTTAAGTTAATACAATTAAAAACAACCTAAATTGTCTACATAGATCATATTCATATGAACAAATGTTATTCAACCTGAACAGCTTCTAACAAAATCATAGTATTTCCCCTCCTTGTTCTTATTCCTAGAAATTCTTCCCTTTTTCTCCCCCCACCCTTTTTCTTTTCTTTCTTCTTCTTAATTTTGTTAGCAAATATCTAGGTGTCCTTGTGTATGTATAACTGAAAAACATACATCTTTCTGTCTGTCTAGGTTTTGATATAGCTATGCTTTGTAAAATGATTAAGTTAAGTTAATCAGTGTATCACTAACTTCACATACTTAACATTTTTGTGGAAAGAAGACTTAAAACCTTTTCTCAGTAATTTTTAAATATACAGTATATTGTTACTAAATATAGTCACCTGTACTACACATTTCTTGAACTTATTTTCCTAACTAAAATTCTGTATCCTTTGATGAAAATCATTCCAACTCGAGCTCCATTATGACTGATCTTACAGGAAAAGCTTTTGACTTTTTCCTGTTGCGTATAATGTTAGTTGTGGGTTGTGATATGCGGTATATACCATGTCAAGGTACATGCTTTCCATATGTTGACAGCTGTTAGTATTAAAGGATATTAAATTTTTTCAAATGCTTTTTCTTTTGACATCTATTTAGATGATTGTGTGGTGCGGTTTTTGTTCTTTATTGTATTAATGTGTTGTATTACATTTACTGCTTCACATATGTTAAGCCATCCCTGCATCCATGACCGTTTGGTCATGGATAATGATACTATACTTTTAATTTCCTGTTGAATTTGGTTTGCTAGTATTTTGTGGAGGAGTTTTCCATCTGTGTTTAGTAGGGATATCGATGTGCAATTTTCTTTTCTTGTAATGCCCCTGTCTTTCTTTGGTAACAGAGTAATGCTGGCATCATAAAATGAGTTTGGAAGTATTCATCCCTTTTCATTTTAGAAGACCTTGAAAAGAACTGATAATAGGTCTTTAACTGTTTTGTAGAATCCAACAGTAAAATCGTAAGGTCCTGGATTTATCCCATATGTTGATGTATAATTGTTCATAATAAACTCTTATGCTCCTTTGTATTTCTGTGGTATCAGTTGTATTGTTTCCTTTTTCATTGCAGATTTTATCTCCCTTTTTTCCTCAGTGTATTTAAAGGTTTGTTTATTCGTCTTTTCAAAAAATCACCTATAAATATGATTGATCCGTCCTACTGTTTTTCTGGCTTCAACTTCATTTATTTCTGTTCTGATTTTTATTATTTCTTTCCTTCCACCAATGTTGGTTTCATGTGTTCTTTTTCTAACTGAAGAGTAAGGTTAAAATGTTTATTGAGGATTTTTCACACTTTTTGATGCAGAAATTTAATGCTATCAGCTGCTATCTTAGAATTGCTTTTACTATATCCCATAAGCTTCAACATGTGTGTTTCCATTTTTTTTTTTTGTCTCAAGATATTTAAAATGCTTCCTTTTAATTTCTTCTTTAATACAGTGGTTGTTCAGGCACATGTTTAATATCCACATATTTGTGTATTTTCCAAAATTCCTCATTGCTGATTTCTAGTTTCATACCATTGTCTTCAGAAAGGATCTTAAATGACTTCAGTCATCTTAAACTTTATAAGACTTGTACTATGGCCTAATATATGATCTATTTTGGAAAATGTTCTATGTGTACTTGAAAAAGTTTGAGCTGCTATTGGGTGGGAAGTTCCTTGTACATTTATGAGGCTCATCTTGTCTAAAATGTACTTCAGGTCCGTTATTTCCATGTTCGTTTTTTACCTGAATGATCTGTCCATTGTTAAAAAGGAAGCGCCCGAGTTCTCCACAATTCTTTTCGGTATGTATTTGCAATACAGCATACCCCTGCGAAGTCGCAGCTCAGACTTCATTCGCCGATTTTTTTCCTTAAAAACCTTCACAATTTCACGGAAATGGCAAATATCTTCTGCAATTGCTTTTTTTTTTTGCTGGAGGTTTGCAAGTAGCCAATCCAAGAGTGTTATTCAGTTCTTCTTGCTGCTGATAGGTTGCAGCCCTATAACCCATCTCAACAGATGCACCAGCATCCCCTGCATCATAACAGGTTGCTGTACTGCATGTAGCTATCTTGAGTGGTCTCAGTTTCGTTCTTCTTAAAGCTCTAAGATCCCTAAGATGCTACCAAAACACCCTGTGCCTTCTAAGGCTTTATTAATACAGTATTTTATTAAGTTAAATTACGTAACTGTGGGAAGCATAGCAAATTTAGGGTTTAAACTATAAAAATAGACATCTAGAGGCATTTTTAAACCATACCTGAAATTCACAGTTTTTTGCAACTCGTGGTGCTCTAGAAACGTAACCTCTGTGAATTCGGGGGTCCACTGTGCATAATAATTACATTTATCTGGGCGAGTCCTCAAGTATTACAAAATTGTAGTCTTTCTCTTCAAATCTATTAACATTTGCTTTATATATTTAATTGTATTGATGTTGGCAGCATTGATGAAATGACAATTTTATTATTATACAATATTGTATCATTATACAATAAAATGGGGCATAATTCTTTCCAGAAACATGCTTGTAATTCAAAGCACTTGTATATCAAAGTGAATTTCCCCATAAGAAATAACAAAAACTCAGATGATTCATTTCACAGCCCCAAAATATTCATATAAAAATGATAACACAGACATTCCTCTTTAACGACCAAGTTACGTGCTCATGTCTAGGTCATTGAATGAATTTGTTGCTAAATGAGGAATTGGATATAGTACGTACATTACAACATTCAGAACAAAGAAATGGTCAAAGGAAACACTAATGAGATGACTTTGCTTTTATTTGCACAACTCTTGCATGTGGTGCTGTAATGTATAACAGAACATAATGCTATAGTACTATACTGTACAGTATCATCAGCAAAAATTACAGTACTGTACTATAGAAAATGCTGCCAGCAAACCACCTTGCTGTTCACATTCCTTCATCCTTGTAAGTCCAAATGCAAGTCATAAGCCTGAGCAGCAGCCAGCAACTTCAAACAGTGTACCTCGGTAGTAAGTCTAAGTAGTTATTAAACAAGTAGTCTATTAAACAAGGAATATCCATACTGCAATATAAAATAATAAATTTTTTAAAATTTTATCTTAAAGATAGTGAAACCCAACAAAACAAGACAGAATAAATCCAATCAAAACACAGCAGTGAAGTTGGTACAGAACATCAAAGCAGGGTAATGGGAAAACAACAATGGCTACTGTAATATATCTTGTTATCTTCACAGTAGTTGTCCATTCCATCAGATATAGCAAAATCAGACCAGAACAAAACAGAATAAAACCAATCAAAACAGAATATTGAGTAAAGCAAAAAAAATAATAAGAACAAAACAAAACAGTGAAAACAATATTAGATTTCAAAAACAAGACAGAAAAATATCCCCCATATTTACCATATTGCATACTGTTATCCTCCCTATAGATGCCCAGACTGCTGGCCCCATGCCTGTAAATTCAACCTAACAATATAATCCTTCAGGTGCTTTTTGTACCTCAGTTGCTATCAGCTCAGGCTGACCTCTAAACCAGCTGGTGGCTTATGCAGTGCAGGGGTTTGGTGATTGTCAGCCTGCACACTGGTAGGTTCACAGGAGGCACTGACTGTTTCTCTTCCTGGACCCTGCATAGTCCGCACAGCTTACCAGAAAGGCTGGCTAGTTGGCTTGTTGGTCAGTTCCTCCCAGTCCCAGCATGGCCTAAAAGAATTTTTTTAACCTGCACGAACCTTTGAAAACCATGGCCCTTGTGAGGGAGCCAAGAGAGAGGAGGGTATTTCTGTAGAATGACTTTCACTATCATTGGAATTACTATTATCTGTTGGCTCAATGGACTATTTTTTTCTTTTCATGAGTCTTTAATAAGAAAGCTATCCAATGACACTTGCTTTTGCCTCCTTTTAGGAATTTCACAGAAATGAGACATTGCATTGCCATTAAACAAATTCATTGCCAGCACTGCTACAGCCTTATTCAGGTGGTGGTTATCTACCAAATTTTACACCATTTCCCACTTTTTACACATCTACCTAATCTCATTTGAAATAAGGGATTCCTCTGCCTTTTCTTCATCCTCTGCAGAGATCTCTATAACTTCTTGATGTTAGGAGACAATCACTCACAATCTGAGAGAAAAAGAGACAGATAGACACAGACACACAGACAGACAGAAACCATTGGCTCAGTGTGATCATGTGACATTCTGTAGCATATACTACTCATATGGCTAGACACTGCTCATTTATCAAGTTAAATTATATTATAAATGTTTGCTCATCTTGTGGAACACTTAGAGAACAAGTTTCTTACAACTCAAGGTTTTACTGTAAAATGATCATCTTTGTCTTTTTTCTTACAGTTTTTGACTTAAAGTCTATTTTATGTGTTATAACCACAGCTACCTCTGCTTTACTTTTGTTTCCATTTGCATACAATGGCTTTTTGCATCCCTTCACTTTCAGTCTTATACATCATTAAGGGTAAAGTAAATATGTCTTATGGGCAGCATATAGTTGGGTCTTTTCTTTTATCCGTTCAACCACTCTATGCCTTTTGGGTGGAGGTCACGGTGACTGATAATTTTTTTGGCTGTCTCTTAACTGTTGATCTCACTAATGGCCCTTTCTGTGCAGATATTCTCTGTTTTGGACTCCATTATGGTGTTGAATATTTTAAAGTGCACCTGTGAGCTCTTCTGGAGCTACTGTGGTTTGCAGACAACTGTCTCTTTGTTTTTCTGTTGGGGGATTGAAGGCTGGTATCTTGTATTGGGTCATCTTGCTGATATCTACACTCTAGGAATCTTTCTCTGCTTTCTTCATGTTGACTAAAATTCAATATTTTTCAATTTGAAAGCACATTATTGTTAAGAATCTATCATTTTATCTAGCACCCTTCTATTTTCTTAACGGAGAATTAAAAAAAAAAAAAAAGAATCATAAGACAATGCCCAAACCAGTTAAAAATTAAAACAGAAGGAAATGGAAGTTTTATAAAACAACAACGGCAAGTTTTATAAAACAACAACAGCAAAAAATACTAGCTAATATTGCAATTACAGTGTGCCAGGTACCTGTTCCAAAGACTGAATTTATCTAATTGTTCTCACACTTCTATGTGCTTGATTATCCTCCCCATGTACTCATGCAGCTCAGGAGACTGAGTCACACAGAGGTTGGTAATTTGACACCTCAAGAGCTGGTGGGCGGTGGAGCCAGGCTGTCTGGCTTTGGGCTCTGCACTCTGAACCCCACATCATGCTGCTTCACAGACTGCCCATCCCTTCCTCTTTCTCAGCTCCGCTTGTTTCTCCACAGCCATTACTCATGACAACCTCCTGCACCACCATTTCTATTTCTACTATGTAATTAATCTCGTCTTCTTGGTGCAAAAATCTAAAATTCAAATGGTGCTCCATGTTCCTTAATTAATCTTTACCCTCAAAATTTCTTCTAGATCTTTTCATTTTATCCCATTTAAAAATTTACCCAAGCTGGGTGTTGTGGTGCTGTAATTCCAGGATTCCAGAGGCTGAGGCAGGATTGCTATCAAGTTCAAGGCCAGCCTGGACTACACAGTGAGACTCTGTTGCAAAAAAAAAAAAAAATCTATCCATGAAATGCCTATGTACAAGCTGTAACAATCACGGAATGAAGGAAAAAATAGCACTCATTACTGCACAATTCCAAATCCCAGAGAATAAATTGGAGTATGGCTTTCTGACTTGATACTATAGTTGATACTAGATTTTGCTGTCTGAGAAAAGTAATAGTGATAACCAAGTGCCACCTGTATGCCTGATATTATTTTAAGGCCTTTCCATGTGTGAACACATTTAATCCTACAGCTACCTTGTGAGG
>RJWT010036106.1:0-13329 GCA_004365215.1 Cuniculus paca | reverse complement strand
TTTTTTTTTTTTTTTTTTTTTTTTGTGGCACCAGGGATTGAACTCATGACCTCGTGCTTACCAAGCAGGGGCTTAGATCACTGAGCTAGATCCCTGGCCCTTGTCTTTTTGAGACAGGGTCTCACTATGCTGTTCAGGCTGGCCTTGAGCTCACTTTGTAGCCCAGGCTGGTCTTGAACTCACAATGATCCTTCTGTCTCAGCCTCCAGAGTGCTGAGATTACAGGTGTGAGCCACCACGCCCGGCTTTTGGATTTACTATTATCTTGTTTTGAAGTCCTGTATTGTGTTCATTGTTTTGTTTTCATTGGTCCTATTCTGTTCTGTTTTGTTAGATTTTCCTATGTCTGATGATTTGGGCAGCTATTTTGAAGACAACAAGAGGGATTATGGTAGTCATTGTTGATTTCCTATTATCTTGCTTTGAAATCCCTTATCACTTAGACTATCTTGTTTTGATTGGTTTTATTTTGCTTGATTTTATTCTCTTTAAAATAAAGAAAAAAAAAACAGACTGCTTTATCCTGCAATGAGAATAGCCATACTTTCATGCCATTTCAGGAGAAAAATTAGAAAAATTTACGTATTTTCTAAAAAACTGAATGAAATCTTCTACTTTCCTTCCATACCTATTTTCTACTCTTTCTTTTCAGCTATCTCTGTTAAGATAGTTTGTTTTAAAGAAATGCTGCATAAAATGTGTCACACAAAGCCTAACTCTGTAAATAGAATTAAAGAGACTTTTAATTATCTGAATCTAGTTTACTCCAGAAAATGTGTCCAAAGATAAACTTTTGTGTAGGAGTAGCAATATTTTTAAATTTTAAGCAGCAAAGGAAAAATTCATTCTTGCTATATGTAAAAATTCCAATCAGGTCCCCTAAACATTAGAACAAAGGACCTATATGATAAGCTACTATAAATGTATGTGTTATAAGAAGCACTGAATGCTGGCCATGGTGAAATATGTATATAATCCTAGTTACTTGGGAAGCCAAGACAGGAGAATCACACATGTGAGGCCAGTCTAGCCCATTTAGCAAGACCCAAAACAAAATTTGAAAAGAGTTGAGGATAAAGCTCAGTGCTTGAGCACTTTGCCTAGCATGTGTGAAGCCTTAGTTTCAATTCCAGTACTGTAAAAAATAAAATAACACCCAGGCATGATGGTGCAAGCCCATAATCTCAGCATTTTGAGAGGTTGAAGCAGGAAGATCACAAGTTTGATCCTAGTTTGGACAGTTTAGTGAGCTAGAATGATCCTGTCTCAAAAAATAAATGTTAAGTAAAGACTGGGGATGTGGGATCAATTTCCAGTACTGCAAGCATGAATAAGTAAGTAATATTTAATATTTGATTATTTGATGTTTAATGAACCTATTAGTGAATGTGTTTATACGGGTTAAAGACAGAGTCAGGTATAAATTACATTTTCCTTTTCCTTCTATACTATAGTACTTGTGTGTTTAATGTAAATAAAGATACTATGTAAAAATGTATATTGATGCAATTAACAGAGTAAAATAAACAAATCAGCTTTAAAAAGACTTTCTTGAGTGAGGTTCAGTGATGGGCAAACCTTCTCACTTTAGTAATGCATCCTAACCTTTAAACAGGGCCAACCACCCTGCCAGGAGACCGGGAGACACAGGTGCAGTGCATCCTGCATCCCCTTGCTTAGCTCTGGAAATCACACAGAGGCCCATCATAACACTTAGAACTCAAAGTAAAACCTTTAGTGCAGATATTTTCAAAGCTGCTATTGTTATTATTGTTATTATTATTGCTTTGTATACCAATGGCATAACCTGGGAGTGAACTCATTACGGCACATGAACAAAACCAGAAGCAGAGCAGTAGCCCTCTGCTGGGAGCAATTTTGCCCCACTCTTCCACTTGTTACTGTCTGGGAACATTTTGGGGTGCACACGAAAGGTCAAGGTTGCTGCTGTGCATTGTACAATGCACAGGACAACACCTTACCACAGAAGATGATGTGGCCTTATATATCAGTAATGCCAAGGCTGCAGGACCTTGATGGAAATCAGTGTTCCAAGATGGTCTGTGCAGCAAATGATGGTGAAATAAATCTGAGAAGAGCTAAGTGCCAAGCTAGGGTCTTTAGAAAAATCAGAGATGATGTAGAAAAAAATAAAGTATTGGGTGGAAGGGCAATTGATTAATATTAGGTTTAAATTCTTGAATGCAGTATGAAGAAGTTAAGGTTTTCAATGAAAAAAAAGCGTTGGGATAACAATGGAATTTGAAGCTTTGTGGGTCACTAGGTGAGTGTATTCAAGAGGAGAGGCTAGCATGACTAAACCCATGATCGCTGGACGAAGAGCAGCGTATGCCATGGCTCTTGTCAATGGGACTCTAGAAACAGGGGGGGTGGAACTAAACATTGCAGGGGAAAGCTCAACTGCAATGAGCAACAGATAAGCTACTGCAAAATCTAAGGTTGAAATGAAAACATGGTATTAGCTTCTGGAACTATAAAGTGGATTTTTCACTTGCTATACTAATAAATATAAGAAAAGAAGTTGGTTTTGGTGAACATGAAAAAAATTAATAAGTTTAGCTTTTAACCATATCACAGTTCAGGTATGGATGGGGCCTCCAAATGTGTGAGAGAATTTACTAATTGCAGGAATTCTATCTCAGTTTTTCAGTTGGTTCTTTTAAAAACATTTACATATTCAACTAACACAACTCCATACTATGTACCACATGTTTTTCACATACAATCTCACATTCCGTGGTATTACTGGAGAATATTACTGCTCCATTTTGTGGATGAGAGAAATGAGCTCTAGTAAGATTGACCACGGTCATGCAACAACTAGATCACTGTACTGATGTCTTCTAACACCAAGCCCTGGAATTTTTACCAAAATGATTTTCCTTTAGTATGCATTGCATGCTCTACTGATTCCAGTTATTTCACACAATTCTTTACACCCACATCTTTATTGAGCTTAATGAGTAACTTCCCTCAGCTATGCATACTTTTTAAATATTTTTAGAATACAGTCTGTTTTTCTTTAAAAAGCAATAACATGTCAATATACAAATTTGGAAAATAAAAATATGTAAATCAAAAGGATTTAAAACTATTATTAATTCTGCCACTTAAAAACACCTACTAATAAATAATATTTAGGTAATGCTTTCGTTTTCATCACTACTTTTCTCTGCTGACCATGTCTCTGATGCACAGTGATATTTCTAAAATGAATGATCAGAATTAGAAAGAGGAGATAAGAGAAAAAGATGGCGCATGAGCTAGAGGATTAGCTTTCAAACCTATAAAGAAGAAAGTTGTAGTGGGTGAGGGTGGGGAGGGAGAATGGGAAGAGGGTAATTTCTAGAGCCTCTTTTTGCCCAAGGAGCACCAGGAACTTAATAAATCTTAGTTCATCTGTCATCTCTATGCTCTGTTAATGACAAGATTAAATTGAAGCTACACTTTCCTGAGTGCTTATCATTTGCCAGGCGCAGTACTAAGAGCTTTACCCACATTATCTCATTTTATCCCTGCAGCATAAGTTGGAAAACTTAGAGAAGACGAAACTTAGCCTTAAAGAGGTTTTAAAAACTTGCCCAAGTTCTGCATCTAGTAAGTGAGGAAGTATGGATTCAAAAGCAAATGTGTCTGGCCTTGGAGGCAGTGTTATTACTGTCTGCTGTGCTGCCTCCTCTCAATAAAGAAAATCAGGCATGGAAAAATATATAATCCAAGAAAGTGAGTCACAGCAGAGCTGGGAGGAATCTTGGGACCTTTAATCTGGAAGCTTTTGGTTCCTAAGCCCAGATTTCTCTTTGCTTTTTGTCTTTGCAGAAGCAGGTGGATAGCTGGTTCTGGAATATAGCCTAATGCTTGGGGGACTAGTTTTTATTTGATTCCATTGGAAAAAGTCAGATAAGGAAAGCACATGAGATGACTGTATGTTTCTTATGTAGCAGACTCCCGGCTTGTTGACTAAGTCAATTACCAAATTGAACATCATTTCTCTGGAGTGACTTTAATAACAAATTCTATCATGGAATCTCACTGAAGTTTACCAGTTAACTGTTTAGAATGACTGATTCCAATACATACTGGCTGACCCAAATTACTGTTACCTGCAACATTTCTTAGGCAGACTATTTCTCTTGGAACATGGAACGTTACAGTTAAAAACCATAATTGCAAATGATCACGTTGTAGCTCAAATTTAAGATAAATGAGTATATTCTTTTTGTTTGTGTCAAAATGTCTAGAAAACAGACTTTGGCTTAAGGTTTTAGGCTATTGGATAAAGCTGTTGTGGAAAAGTAAAGACTTTAAGTGAACAAAATTTTGTGGATTTTCTCAGCTAGTCCTCTAGGTATTGGAATAGTTTGCACGTTTGTGGAAACACATGCTTCCTGTGAAGCTTGATGTAAACCATTGATTTTACATGAAGACCTATAATAGTGTAGTCAC
The DNA here is from genome assembly GCA_004365215.1 of Cuniculus paca. NCBI lineage: Eukaryota > Metazoa > Chordata > Mammalia > Rodentia > Cuniculidae > Cuniculus > Cuniculus paca. Next base: position 8,862 of record RJWT010036106.1, on the reverse strand, counting down.
TCACAGACATTTTTATACATAATTGTTGGGTAATAGTCTATGTTTATTCTAATGATATATGTTTCAAAGCTACTGTTCTGTGGAGTCCTCAAATAAAGAAAGATATTTATCTCTTTGGAATTTCAGCTACACTACAATTAAAATGAAATGCAATCAATAAAATATTAATGCAGGTATGTTTGAAGATCAATTGCTTAATGGTTATGTCCATATCTATTTATTCTCTAGCTTCCTGAAAGTGACTAGATAGCACAGGCAATGAGTTAACTAGCAAATTACAAACATAATACACACATAATTGTGGGTATATTAGTAATTCCATAATAAGGTGCATGACATTGATTAGAGTTTATGCTGCCTGGTGTTTTTGAAACCTTTTTCCAGACTGAGTTGCTATGTTAGGGTTATTCAACACTACTCTGAACACTACACATTGCTATAACACTATAAGAAGTAGATGGAATCCCTGGATGGTAGAACAAGAAACAGCTGTGTAAAACCCTTCTCATCCTTTCTTTTAGGATGGAAACACTGACAATCAGCAAAGAGCAGAGTTGATCATTGTCAGTCAGTGTTGGAATCGGGCCTGGAACCCAGGGATCCTAATTCCTAGGCCAGGAGTCTCCAAAACATCATGTCATTGAATCTGGGAGCCCTAATCTAGGTTCATATTTTGCAAGTGCAGTAGGTGCTGTGTCAGTGGGCTAGGTTCATAGATCCAGCTTATGTTTATAATTTCTTCTCTTGACAGGTCAAATGAGAAATTCAGTAGATGAAGCAATAAGGAAGTAGCAGAAGCTTGTAATAACTAAAAACTCTCTTGCAATGACAAATGCCATGGGGACCTGCTGAGACAGTCTTAAAAGTGAACCTCAGCTGCCTCTCAGAAGTGAGAGTCTAAAATAGTGAGCGCCAACTTCAGTTTTGTGAAAGACGCTTCCTGTAAGACTTAGGCAAACGGATAGACTTTCCTTGGAGTTTCTGTCGAGCAAAATAGATTATTAAAAAATATTGATATCTCAATTGCCATTATGGTGCTTTATGTTGGCAGTGGAAGTCAAAAAATAACAATGTATTTCCCACTAATTTTCCATGGCTCCGTTCTCTGTGAATCAGCTTTAATTATTCATTTTACTTCCGTGCTAGATAATGAAAAGATTCAAAGCTTTTGTCATTTGTGTAACTCTAGCAGCTCTCTACAAAGGAGAAAGTAAGGTTTTTGAACTGAGGGCTTGCTTTGTGTCTAATTGAACAGGCTTATAGCAAAAATTGCTATAGCAAAGCTGCTAAGCTTATAGCAAAACTAGCGGCTGCTACTATGGAAATGTCTATTTTTTTTCCAGTGTTTAGAAGCTGACTTGCACCATATGCATGACCACTGTCAGAACCAGTTACAGAGGGCTGAGTAAGTTTGGCAATATTACCCAAAAACTGCACAAATTCTTTCTATAAGTACGTGTACTTTGTCGAACTGACCGCAGCATTTGCTTCTCAGCTCTGACCAAATAGTTTTGACTGATTCAATGATGCTTTTCAATCTGTTAGTTAAATAATAAAGGTCTTTTGCGACAACCAAATGAAGTGGACCAGGTGGATTCTCGTTGCTACTCTGACTCATGCGCCCTCATTCCCTTCCCATGTCTGAACGAGTTTCCCAAAATCATGGTGTAGAGAGAAGTCAGCTCTTGCTGCATGATGTTTGTGTTTCTGCTTTTTGTGGCTCCAGAAAAGAAAGACATGTTGGCCCTTTTTGTGTGTCTATAAGCTGAAATTACTGATCTGCATTCTACCAACCTAGAAGAAACCTTGCACACAATCCAGTCCAGTGTTTTTTCCAGGTTGAGGGATGTGAACCACTAGTGTGTACAAGATAATTTTAGGAAACATGCGAGAAGTGAATAACACAATGGGAAAATTAGCTTCTTTTCAGTTTTTTTTTTTTGAGACTTCTAATTATATCAAGAAAAAAGTCTCAGTCTGGTGCTAACAAAGAACTCTCTAACACTTTTATCTTCCTTTTTAAGAAATAGACGACAAGCCTCAGGCTCAGAATCTTCAGCAGACAACTATATAGAGCTAGAATTTAATAATGCTGTATGGCTTTCATTACATTAAAAAATTTCAGATTGCCGTCTATGTGGATGACACCTCTTTTAATGGCAAAGATGCAAAGTTGCCTTTTAAAATGCACTTATTTAAGTTGAAAATTAAAAAAAAATTGGCTTAAAACAAATGTTAAGTAAAAATCAGTGCAATGTATACAACAGTGCAAATATGACATAGTGTCTGCTGCCACTGCTTGGGTAAAAGCCATGGGGCTGCTGTGGGAATTGCAAGAGCTTGAGAAACTGGAAGCCAATTTTGCTGCACAACGGATGGGAATACTGCAGCTCAAAGAGACCAGCAAACCATAGTCAGGATGGCAGCCCGTGGTCCACTTAGCAAATGAATGTCACCCTTTCACCTGCAGTTTGAATCATTTTCTTCGAAACGGGCCTTCCTCCCTCTCTTTGTGAATAGCACACCTTAAGTTTGAACTTGGAAAACAATAAAACTGTATTCCTTTGTTCCCGTACTGTAACAGGAATGACTTGACAAGCTTACTGAGAGATTAAAACACCAAGCTGGATTTGTGGACCTTGAGATAGTGAGAAGGGAAGTGGTAAAAGGCCCACCTTGATGTAAAATCTTACTTCAGATTCGCAGATAAACGAAGCATATTTCCCCCCTATTTTCAGGCTGGTTTGCAGAGAAAAAAAAGGTTCTTTATAAGTGTATAAGTCTTGGATTCTTAGAACTATAGCTAGACTAACTTTCTAACCAGCTTTTCAAAAACAGTATAGATGTGCTCTGAACTCCAAAACTGAAATGCTCCTGGAAAGAGAAAGTTTAATTAAGAGGGAATTATGTCTCTTGCAAATCTTAAAAATATTATCATTAAACTTTCTGATAGAGAGGGATGCAGAAGGCACTTTTTCCTTCTACACCGGGACTCAGGCCTCCAAAGGCACAGGCCACTCTGGCTGACTGGATAACAGTCCCTACACTGATGATTAAAAAAAATAATGACAGGGCTAGAGCTGTAACTGCGGAGGAGAGGGCTTGCTCTTGCTTAGTGTGCTTGATAGTTGTGGTTTGACCCTCAACAGTGCAGAACAAACAAGCAAATGAACAAAATTAACGACTTTCCTTTGACCATCTTGTCTACCTACTATCTACAAACTGAAACCTCTCTCTTTGGAGGACTAGAGGGAGTGAAGAGGTACCTGAGGGTAGTTAATCTATTGGCACTAAGTTCTATGTTTTCTATAGAAACAGATGAGCTGTGAGATATTTAAAACATTTTAAAATACCAGCCAGATGGGAACTAATTCTTCATCACTCTGTTTCTTTTATTCAAACAGTGGAACCAATAAACACCTGCGTTACTGAGTTTTTCAAAGGAATAACTGACAACGGTTAATGAAGTATAAAACTCAAGGACTGAAATGGGAAGTCACGAGGTTGCTTCTCTTACTGCCTAAATCATTCCCAAGTTGTAAGTGAAGGACAGAGGAAATTTGCTGTCCTTTCGAGGTGCCTTATACTGCCTCATTTTGAGGATTTCCATCTTGAGACCCATGCGATGACTCTTGATATTTTCACTCCTGAGTTTCAGAGACAGGCTCAATAGTTTTTGAGAAGTTTCAGCAGGGAATAGCAAGGAAACTCATTCCGTGCACACCGTAGACCCCATGGAAGGGAGGCTGCTGGGCGTCAGTGCACCAGCAAAGAGAGGACTCTGCATTACCTTCCTGATTTTCCTTCCGAGGGTTGAGGGGAGGGACTGTTTATAATGCAGGGTATCCATGCAGACACACAAACGGCAATCGCTCGACACTGAGGATCACCTACGAGTCATTTTCACGAGGTCCACAACTCATCTTCACAGTCTCTTGCCACAGCACGAGGTCGTCATTCATCTGGGAGCATCGTGCTGTGCAGCCCACGTTATCAGGATTGTGTTCCAGGTCCCCAACTATGGAAATACTCCTCTGAAATCTCCCCAAAAAGAAAAGGGAGTCTAGAAGCAACACTATCTGTGAAAGAGAATTCCACAGCGCCTCTCTAGAAGTTCATGCCAGTGTGAATTAACTGGTTTATGAGACTCACAGGTGATTTTTCTAACTTTGCTCTCCCAAGTTCTGACAGCTTTCTATGTGTTGCAAACCTCCCCTGTTTCATCCAGGAGGAATCTTTCACGAACAGTTATTTGCTTATTGACCACCATGTCACTCCACAGCTGTGTCAGAACTAGAACAGATTTCAATATTCGGCCTTCCATTTGGACAGTATTTTTCTGCAGTGTAATTCCCAGTAGTGTTCTTTGTCTCAGTTTTCACTCTTTCAAGGTGAGCTCTGAGCTGTTACATTAGATTTGCTCTTCTCCATCACTGACGAGGGCTATTACAATGGTCCTGTTTTACAGATGAGCAAAGTGACTTTTTATTGTTGTTGTTTATTTTTTAATGGTACACATTTTCAGTACATAACAATTACATTTATCATGGGGAGTTGGTTCATGTACATAACACATCTTCATTTTTTCCTACCCTTCCCGTATCTCCCTGCCCCTTCCATCTCTTGGTTTCCTTTTCATTTGCAAAAGCTCTATCTCCACGTTTTCATTGAATTCTTTTTTTTTTCATTGTACTTCTCTCCCCACCTCCATCTCTTATTTCCCTTCCCATTTTAAAGAGATTTCCCTACTTCCTGTTATCTATTTTTTTTATTTTGCTCTTTATATTTGGGGTTTCTCATAAAAGAAACTATGTGGTATTTAACCTCATGTCTGATGTATTTCACTTAACATTATGGTCACAAGAAGCATCTTTTTATCTATAAATGTCTCCAGTTTATCTTTATTTATGGCAGAGTAGTACTCCATTGTATATAAATAACATGTTTTCTTTATTTATTCACCTGTTGATGGGCATATAGGCCATTTCCAAGATTTAGCCATTATAAATTGTGTTGCTATAAACAAGGGCATGTATGTAAATTATTAGGGAAGATAAGTAGAAGGGGAGTATCTGATTCAAATGGAATTTCCAGTTTTAGTTTTTTGAGAAATCTCCATACTGATTTCCATGGTGGTTGCACTAGTTTATATCTCTATCTTAGTTACTTTTCTCTGGTTACTGAGACAAAATACCTGACACCCAAAATTAAAAGGGAAAAGGTTATTTAGCTCACAGTTTGTAAGGGTTTCAGTCCATAACTGACTGACTCCAAGGCAGGATGACATGGCAGAGGGGCATCGCAAAAGAGTAACAGCTCTTGGTGGGCAGAAGGTAGTAAAGCAAGAAGGGTCAACCACAGCTCTTTCTGCCCCTTTTGTCTTATCCAGGGTACTTAGAGAAGGTAGTATTCAACTTCTTAATCCTAGTGCCCTTGAGCCAACATTGTACCCTGAACCAACCTCAGTGTCACACACTCTAGATCCAGCTTCCTCTGAGAAAGCCCTATCTATGACTGCATGAGGCTTTGGGGAGACATCTAAGCATAAGCCATCACATATTCCCACCAACAGTGTAGAAGTTTACCTTCCCCCCTGCAGCCTTGCCAGCATTTGCTATTACTTACTTTCTTATTGATGGCCATTCTTTCTGGAGTAAGGAGAGGAAATAATATTCTTAAGCTGATAGAAGCTAAGTTGGCAATCTAAGGCATAATTCTTTTTGGTTAAAATTAAAGTTTATCTTTGCTTCCAGGGTTTCTGACACAATAATCTCTCATCTTTCATGTCAATCTTCCATAACTGGCTTTCTGTTTAGTTCTTCCACTTAACAAATATGGCAATTCAGTTTAAGAGAAATCACTTTTTAATGTTTTTGACAACAGTGTATGTGACTTTGTTCTTCAACCACAAAACTTATTTTTAGTTTTTTGTTATCCTTTAAATACTTAAAGAATACTTTAAGTGATTTCCAAATGAGGGCATTATTAATCATAATTTTCTAAAGCCAATCAAAACAAAACAATGAAAGTGGTATAGAACTTCAAAATAGGATAATAGGAAATCAACAATGGCTATCATAATATGTCTTGTTATTTTCACAATAGTTGTCCATTCTATCAGATATAGTAAAATCAAATAAAACAAAACAGAATAATACCAATCAAAACAGAACATTAAATAAAACAAAACAATAAATCAGAACAAAACTAAATAGTGAGAACAATATTGAGTTTCAAAAACAAGACAGAAGGAAATCCCCCCATATTTGCTATATTTCATACTGTTATCTTCCTAATAGATGCTCAGACTGCTGGCCTTAGGCCTGCAAAGTCAATCAAACAATACAAGCATTTAGTAGTTTTTGTACCTCAGTTGTTATCAACTCAGCCTGTCCTCTGAATCAGCCAGTTGCTTATGCGGGGTTCTTCTTGATTCTCAGTCCATGTGCTGGTTGGCTCATGGGAAGGGCAAACTGGCTTCTCTCTTCCTGGGCCCTACTTGGTTTGCATAATTTTCATAATTTATTCGAAAAGATGTTTTTTAAAAATTGTGCGATATTACAATTTAAAATGTTACTGAATTCTTTGGTTTCATTATACTCATTTGAGAAAATAACCAGGGGTTTAAAATTTGTTTTAATGTTAACCATTTAGAGACACAATAATCATGGAAAGAGTGAAGACATTGGAATTGAAATCGTTGGAGTTATTTGGAGGTTAGTTTTGTCAATGCAGATACCTTACTATATATACATATTTTTTTTCTTTTCCTTGGTAATACTATAAGCAGATAACTACAGTCAGAGTTGCAGAACCATGAGACTTACATTGGTCTCATATGGAATCAGAAGCAAGAATAGCAAAAATGATGGAACAGCAAAGATGGTGGAACAGTGAGCAGCAGAGTAAACAGTCTCTCTGAGAGAAACGGTTCAGATGCTGGGGTACAGCATCATGGGGAGGACAGGAGGGAGGTAAGTGGGTCCCCTGGACCCAGGAAGAATGTAAAATATGAATTGAAGCTCACAGAGACAATAAAAAGAAGAATTTAAATGAAGATGAAGGTTGTGGCTGGCAGCGCCTCAGCTTGGAGCCGGACTCACCCTGGGAGAAGAGCTGTTGGGCCTGGAGATGCGTAGTCACTGTTGTGGTTGTAGTTGTGGTCACGGTCGACCCCAGAGGTCTTTGTGGAGAGGTGTAGGGGTGGAAGAGAGTGGAGGACGTGGAGATCTGTGCTGGCTGGTGGTGAGTGCAGGGAACTCCATCCCCCTCCATGGGAGAGAGTGATTGGCCAGGACCCATTTTGGAGTTGGGCAGGGTACACCCAGGGCCAGGACTGCTGCTGGCTGCTTCTGGCAGCACCAGGTTGTGGGCAGACCTGAGAAAGTTGCTTGGACCAAGTTCCCCCTGCATGTTCCAGACAACATCGTGTAGGTTCCTAACCAACTTATCTGTAGGCACTGGCCACTTATACTCCCATGCAAACATCGGGGACCCTTGTGGGCTGGTACCCAGCTCGGGGCAGAGGCATGGGTGCCCACCATCAGATTCCCATAGCCACCACTGGCCAGAAAAACCAAACAGTCATCCAGCAGCTCGAGGTTGTGGGCAGACCCACAGAAGCTGTTTGGACCGGGTTCTGCTTCCGTACACATTCCAGACAGCATTGTGTGAGTTCCTGGCCAGCTTGGATTTGCAGGCCCTGGCCAGGTCTGCTCCTTTGCAAACTCCTGGTGGGTCAGTACCCAGCTCAGTGCAGAGGAACGGGTGCCCACCATCAGATATCCATGGCCAGCGCTGGTCAGAGGGGCCGAGCTATCTCGCTTCGGAAAGGTTGTGGCCAGCGCCAGGGTGCCTGGGACCACACTACCCAGGTATGTGGAAAAAATCAGGAATATGCCAAGACAAAGAGGGGGAGGGCAATCTCTGGCATCCACCCAAGCAGTGCAGGTCTAGGTGAGGTAAGCACAGAGGAGACTGGGAATCGCACACCTGAAATGTCTGAAGTGATGTCAGCTGAAGTGAGGAAACAACTTCATGAAGCTATAAGAGAAATTAGAACAGAAATTCTATCCCAGGTAAAAGAAGAAATGAGAAACAAAATAAAAGAAATACTAAGCATCTCTAAAGAAGACACAGATAAAAAAAATAGAGGAGCATAGGAAAATGAGGGAAACCATGAATGAACAATATAAGAGAGATTTAGAATGCATGAAACAGATTCAAAGAGATATCCAGAAAGTTAAAAACTCCATTGAAAGCTGGTGAAACTACCTGAAAGAAACTGAACATACACTTTCAAACCTTGAAGATAGGTTTGCAGCTTGTGATCGTGAAAGAAAAGAGCACTTAAAAATAACAAGGACTCAGGAAGTAACAATTCAATGACTGCTAGACAACTCAAAGAAGCATAACTTAGGAATTAAAAATGTGAGTGAAAAAGCAGGGATCAAGACAAATGACATCAGTACCCTATTTACAGAAATAATTTCTGAGAACTTCCCAAGCATGGAAAAAGAAAGTGACATTCAAATAAGTGAGGCATGTAGAACTCCAGCTAGCCTTAACCAAAACAAATCTACACCCAGACATATAATAATCAAGATCCCAGAAATTCAACTCAAGAATAGAATATTAAAAGCTGTTATAGAAAGGAAACAAATCACCTATAAGGGAAAACCCATCAGAATCATAGCAGACTTCTCAACACAAACCATCAAGTCAAGAAGAGGCTGGAGTGAAGTATTGCAAGTCCTGAAAGAAAACAACTTCCAACCCAGACTGGGGTACCCTGCAAAACTGTCTTTCAAAATTAATGGAGAAACAAGATACTTCTATGACAAAGAACAACTCAAGGAATTC